>ML685831.1:6243295-6271712 GCA_007922175.1 Pelusios castaneus
CAGAGCAGAGCAGAGCAGAGCAGAGCAGAGCAGAGCAGAGCAGAGCAAAGGCGTAAGGGACTTTGAGGATGGTACTGAGCCTAGGAGGGGAAGTACAAGCAGAGACAGAGATTTGGGAGAAGAAACCCTGTCTAAGAGGAGGCAGCGTGCAAGGAACTGAAAAGGCAGAGCAGGGAAAAGCAGCCATGGGGAGGGAGTTGTGGATTTGAACATGGTCAGCAACACATAGCTGCAACTCACAAAGCCCCTGGTCTGGAACACAAATTAGAGGGTGGGCCTGGGTTCTAAACTCCCTCCTCCACAGAACCACACTGTACAGCGGGGTTGGGGTAACTGGAGTCGACCTGACCCACCATCCGCAAGAAAAGTGAGACACCCACCACAGGAGAGCTTGCAGTTTGCCACAGGGCATAGTCCTTGTCTGTGGGGCAAAAACTAAATTATACTAATTGTACTAACTATTAAAATCACTAATTCCAGCTACTGAAAATATAAAGAACTATTTACAAATCTCTCTTTCTCTCCAGGTTGAAAAAGATGAAGGTAGTTGTGGACACAGAGGGTTCGGACTCAGGCCCTCCAGTGGTAAGGAAATTGAGAGGCATCACTCCACTTGGTTCAGAGGATGAGCAGAATGACTGTGCATGTGTGAACATGAGTTGCTAGAAATCTCTGGTCACAGAGACATGGAAAAATGGAAATGCTGTATTTTGATAAGGATCAGCACTTGAAAAGGGGCGGGAGGGGGGAGGGGGGAAGCAACCAGCTTTCATGTTTTGGAACTGAGCAGGGTTTAGAAAGCACCTAGCATACAATGCCTGCTACTCTTACTTGAATTCAATGGGACTCAGTTTGTGTGCAGCAGCCCACCTGGGTGTTGTATATTGCAGGAGCAGGGCGTCAGTAAATAAAATAATAAATGGCATTCATTTTCTTTGCCTTCCTTTTTTTCCTGGAGTAAGAGGCAGACATCTCGTATATTCCATTCAACAGAGGGCTTCAATATGTCATTAGAACTCCACTGGCAGTCTTTTTGTTTCATTGCAATGAACATTTTCTAGGAATTGGACTTACCCAACCAGATTCAATTTCAGCAGTATTCTCCTAAGAGTTTGTTACATTTTGTGACTAGTTGGTCAAGGAATCAGTCTGCAGTTACTTCAAGACAGTACCTCAATACCACCTATAGCCTCAGTCCTGCACTGTGTGCTTTGCATATCTATTTTTATTACTTATGATGCCCACTATCATCGTATTTCAAAATCACTACTGTATTTATCCTCACAACACCTCCTTGAAGTAGGGCTGTATTATCCAAATTTTACTGATGGGGAGCAGAGGCATGAACTGGTTAAATAACTCACCCAAGGTCACACAGGAAATCTAAGGCAAAGCAGGATCTTTATCAGAGGTCTCCCAAGTCATAGACCAGTGCCTAACCACCAGACCATACTTTTAGAATCTTTCTTCCAAATAGATGCAGAGACCAATAAGCACTTTATAAGATCAGGGACTAAGGCTGGATCTACACTGGTAAATTAAGTCGACTTAAGCTTGCTTAAGTCGACTTAATATACCTTGCATCTACACTACAGTTTCCTTAAGTCGACTTAAGCAGCTTGCTTAAATTAAAATTAAGTCAACTTTATTAAACCTCCTTTCTAGTAGACCTAAGGCTTAAGTTGACACCCTAGAGTCGACTTAAGCCAGTGTAGACGTAGGGTAGCCCTAAGTCGACTTAGGGCTACCCCAGGGCTACACCAATGCCCACCCTGTTGGGGGGGGAGGGGCACGGGGTAGTCTGGCATGCCCCCCCACAGGGCACGACAGAGCCCTGCCCACCCTGCCCCTATGCCCTGCAAGGCTCCCTGACCACCTTTGCCCCATTGTACCTATGTACAATGGGGAAAAGGCTGAGCCCCCTGGCATTGGGCAAGGGGTGGCCCCCCCGCCCCTTGGACCTGTCCTAGGTCCCCCTAAGCCCCTAGAAGTCGACCTAGGCGTCCAGTGTGGACGCTCTAGGTCGACTTTCTAAGTTCCCCTCTCGTGAGGTCCCTTCCAACCCTATGATTCTATGATTCTATGATTCTAAGTCGACTTTATTTTTCAGTGTGGACACACTAAGTCAACTTAGTTAAAGTCGACTTAAATTACCAAGTGTAGACATAGCCTAAGTGACTATAAAAAATTATCTACTTTGAATGTTATTTTAAACATGTATTTCTGGCAAGTTAAATAAGATTCTGCTTTGATTCCAAACCACTCCAACATCCAAATCTCAGATTAACTAGATATATTTGTTTGGATTTTTTTTTTAAAGCTATAGATGTGAGAACTCTGACTACTGTTGGTTTTGTGGATTTACTCCGGAGTAGGTAAGAGAATGCCATTTTCTTGCCAATACACACCTTGTAAACAAAAGGCCACTGAGGTCAAGCATCCAAACACCTATTGTTTCTCTGCTTTCTAAAGATGGAAAAGCACAAAGCCATTGATAATATTTTTCTCATAAATATAAAATTATCAGCAGGCAAGCAGACCTATGAAGGACGCATTTGCCTACTCAGACTTTCAAGGGAATTAATCTGTCTCAATGTAACACTTGGGACCAAAGTCATCATGATTTCAATTTTGGGGTAAGTGGCAATGTAATACTACTTAAATCTGGAATTCAGTGGATATTCAAAATATGCGCAATCTGCATACCAATGAAAGAAGAAATTATAGCTGAAAAAAGTAACTAATAGGTCTCTTACCTGGGAACACATTCATCTGCTGTTTCCTGTTATACCTCTCTTTTGTTCTGTGGATGTGTAAGTGCCACTTATTTCAGAGATCCAATGAATGCCAAATTGGTGCACTTACACCTTTACCTGCATCCATTTTCTAATGCGTTCACCCTACAGCCTTTATAATGCAATGACTTTAAGCAGCCATTAAAACCAATAGATTTGTATTGCAAAAATTTGTTCAATTTTTACAGCAGATGGCAACATTTTTGAGTGTGTGATGAAATTTTGCCTAAAGACAAAAAAAATAATGAAGATTTTTAATTGGTTCTAGAATGTAGATTAGTCATTTTCAGCATAAAAACTGCTTTCCCTGAGAGAAATCCCCTCTTTAACAGAATGTTGCTAATAAACATATGAAATAATCTATTTTTACTTTGCATCCAAGCATATGAGGAATGAGAGGCAATAATTTCATCACATCTAATACAGAGATATTTGAATTTCAATATCTTTAAAACCATAAAATACTGCCTATCCCATATGTTGGCTGCCTTTGACAAATATTAAAAATGCAATCCATCAAAGACTGAAACAGGCAGCACTTTTTTTGTGATGGTATGCAGGGATATGGAGTACTGGCACCTTTTTTGCCAGCCCCACTGCCAGCTGGGGGGTCAGGGTCAGCAGGGGACAGGAGCGCAACATTCCTGCCCCCTGCTGCCATCTGGGGGGTGGGGTCAGCAGGGGAAAGGAACATGCCACTCGACGAAGAGGGGTGGCACAGCAATAAGAGGGGTGGAAGAGGCATTTTTCATATTTACTATCAAGATATGAGTACCGGCACCTTTTTTATCCCCCCCCCCCCCATTCCAAAAAAGCACTGAAGACAGCAATAGCAAAACAATAGCTAGCTAGGAACCTTTCTCTCCATAAGAGAAGCCAGTCCACTAAACTGATAATTCTCCACCTCTGCTCTCACAAAAGCCTTAATCGTCTCAGGTAAAACCCTACATCCCTAGATAAACCCTGCCAAATCTCAACCTACCCCAAATACCTACTCAGGTAGGTAGGCTTTGCAGTATTCTTTGAAGTCAACAAGCTTGGGTTACTTTGGATGGTGGAGGTGTGGGAAGGGAATTCCAAAGTCAAGGATGCCTCCTGCAGAATGCCTGGCCAGCAGGTCCTTCCTTTATAACAAGGGAGCTTCTGGTCTCATCTGCAGAACTATTGCATAGGATGAGAGGAACTCTCTTAGGTAGACAAGTCTCAGGACTCTTATAGCACAAACTCACACCTTAAAATCCAACTGGAAATCACTAAATGGAGCCCCTGGTGTGATGCACAATTTAGTAAGCAGGCCATCAGCTAGCGTCAATTTCTAAGTTGACTTAAGGAATAGCCCATGTAGAGAACATTACAATAGTCTAAGCTTGAAGTAACAAAGGCATATGATAATAATGAGAGTCACATCTAAGAGAAAGGGTCACAAGCTACTGATCAGACACAAGTAGAAAAATAAGACTGCTGTTATATTAGACAACTGAGGAACTAACAAGATGCACAAACAGTTGGTATGTCAAATAGGAGAAATATATCTTCTATCAAAGAGGCCGATAAATTCCTTTCCATATCTCTCCATGTGCTTTCCCCAAACTTGTACGTGTCATGTCAGCCTCTCTTAAAGAAGGCACTGACAAACTCTACCAGCAAAGGATCTAGTATTCTCCACTAGTCTTCACCAGAAAGAAGGACAATGTTGAAAGCACAGGCTGTAGAACAACGTTCTCTTAACACATACAGAATCACAGCAAACACCATCTGCAAAGAAATCAGTCTTCATATCCTCCAGATCCTGCTCTACTTCCATGGATGTGACAGTTTCACCTTTGGGCTTGGCTACATGAACACATCTAGGGAGGATTGGAAAAAGGGAATTATAGTACCTATCTTTAAGAAAGGGAAAAAGGAGGATCCGGGGAACTACAGACCGGTCAGCCTCACCTCAATCCCGGGAAAATCATGGAGCAGGTCCTCAAAGAATCCATCCTGAAACACTTGAAGGAAACTAAAGTGATAAGGAACAGTCAACATGGATTCACCAAGGGTAAATCGTGCCTGACCAACCTGATTGCCTTCTATGATGAGATAACTGGATTTGTGGATGCGGGAAGAGCTGTTGACGTGGTATACCTTGACTTTAGCAAGGCTTTTGATACAGGTTCCCACAGCATTCTCGTCAGCAAGTTAAGGAAGTATGGGTTGGATGAGTGGTCCGTAAGGTGGATAGAAAACTGGCTAGATCAACGGGCTCAGCAGGTAAGAATCAATGGCTCGATGTCTAGTTGGCAACAGGTAAAGAGTGGAGTGCCCCAGGAGTCGGTCCTGGGGCCGGTTCTGTTCAACATCTTCATTAATGATCTTGATGATGGGATAGACGGCGTGCTTAGTAAGTTTGTGGATTACACCAAGCTGGGGGGAATGGTAGATACTCTGGAGGGCAGGGGCAGGATCCAGGGAGACTTGGACAAATTGGAACACTGGGCCGAAAGAAACCTCATGAGGTTCAACAAAGGACAAGTGCAAAGTCCTGCACTTAGGATGGAAAAATCCCATGCACTGCTACAGGCTGGGGACAGATCGGCTAAGTAGCAGCGCTGTACAAAAGGATCCATGGGTTATGGTGGACGGGAAGATGAACATGAGCCAACAGTGTGCCCTTGTTGACAAAAAGGCTAATGGCATATTGGGCTGAATCAGTAGGAGTATTGCCAGCAGATCGAGGGATGTGATAACTCCCCTCTATTTGGCACTGGTCAGGCCGCATCTGGAATACTGTGTCCAGTTTTGGGCTCCCCACTACAGAAAGGATGTGGACAAATTAGAAAGAGTCCACCAGAGGGCAATAAAAATGATTAGGGGGCTGGAGCACATGACTTATGAGGAGAGACTGAAGGAACTAGGCTTATTTAGTCTACAGAAGAGAAGACAGAGGGGAGATTTGATAGCAACCTTCAACTACTTGAAGGGGTGCCCAAAGGGGAGGAAGCTAGGCTGTTCCTGATGGTAACAGAGGACAGAACAAGGAGCAATGGTTTCAAATTACAGCTGGGGAAGTCAAGGTTGGATATTAGGAAAAGTTTTCTCACTAGGAGGGTGGTGAAGCATTGGAATGGGTTACCTAGGGAGGTGGTAGAATCTCTATCTTTGGAGATATTTACGGCCCAGGTAGACAAAACCCTGGCTGGGGTGATTTAGTGGGAGTGGTCCTGCTTTTTAGCAAGGGGTTGAACTAGATGACTTCATAAGGTCCCTTCCAACCCTATTATTCTATGTTTCTACACCTCAAGCATGGGTGTAGAACTACAGTGCAGTAGCATTTCGTGCTCTGACTGTCCACAAGGAACCTGCCACCATGCATGAAAAGATCCCTTAGTTCACATTGACCTACTCAAGATGTACTAAAGAAATTTTAGGGCATAGCATCTGGGTCCATATGGTCTGTTAATTTGTGGCAGTTTAGCATGTGGTAGGTTTGCACTCCAGCTTGTTACACACTAAGTTCTCACTTAAACAAGCCCTAATTCTGAGTACATTTTCCAGTCAAACAAGATAGTTTTTTTACTTCACTCAAATCAGCCCTCAGGAGGAGACAGTCTGGATTACGAAGGGTATCCATTACTTGAAATAGACCTGTCGCTCGAGTGAAATCTGCAGTTTGGCATGCAGATGCCATGATGGAGACAAAGTGTCTTCTCTTTGTCTTTGCACACCTACAGCATAACACCATGAAATAATTTTCTTTTAAAATCCAATCATCTTTGAAACCAGACTTCCACCACAAGGGAACCAGTTATCATCTCTCTTCCTTCCTCTCTCAAAAATAATCAAACTAAGGTGACCTATGAGGAAACTGTGGAAGAGAACAGACGCACACTTATATTAAGCATTCTTCCATTGTCTTCCTCTGAGGCTTTCCCTAGAACATACTTCCTTTCTCTGATCCTTTGTCTATGTAGATTATAACTCTTCAGTGCAAGGAGTGTCTTTCATATTGTATTTGTACAGTGCCTGGTACAATGGAGCCATGACTTTGGTTGGGATCCCTAGGTACAAACTGATACAAATAATTATAATGGCAATGATAAGTGAACCTGGTCAGAACCTTTCTGTAGAAACAAAATATCAACAAAAACAAGAACAAATTAATGGATTTTTTGATGATTCCCCCCTCCCCCCCCTTTTGTGACTTTCTCAAAGGATAAATACGGAAAAATATTGTAAATCAGTAAAAAACAAGAATAAGTTAATGGATTTTTTTGTGTGATTTGTTCCTTTTTGTGACTTTCTCAAAGGATAAATATGGGCAAATATTGTAGATCACTGTTCTACTTAGTTAATTCGAAAGTCACATCTAGTGGTTACAATGCTACTGTGTTCCTGAGCACACTAACCAGCCCATGCTAGCTCACAGAGTCAAAAATAACAGTCAGACATATACTATAGTGATAGATTATTAGTAAAACCTCTCAACCAGCCTGTCCTTTCAAATTGTAAATGCACTATAGATCCTGAATGCGGTAATTTCTCTATTTTATAACTTAATTGGACGGTTTATAGTTTCAACTGGTAATGGTGTAAAGAGCTTTATTCATCTACTACCCTTTATTATGAACTCTGATCCAGAATTAAAATGTCATTGTCCAAAAAAGAATGAAGTCTACAATGTGCTCCGTTTATTTCTACAATACACCAATAACACCTGGTAAATGGAACAAAGTGCATTTAAAGTAATTGTGCACTTACTAAGGCAGAAAGGGATATATGTCAATGTTTTAAAAAAAAAAGTTTGTGAGGATGCTTTTAAATATATTTTAATGCTTCAAAGGACTTGAGCAAAGTAAACAAAAATATGCAAATTTTGACCAACTGCTAAAGTAGTATAATAAAATATACCAATATAAATCTTTGGCTCTGGTTTTTAAAAGAGATGAAATTGCACCAGATTGAATAACTAGTTTTACTCTCAGATCGCAAAATAACTGCCTTTTAGTTTCAGTTTTGGAGCCATAATTTAATATTTCTCTTCTATTAGCTCCCTCACTTGAAATAAACCTTTATCCAATCTCTTGACTAAGTCCGCCACATAAACAAAATTACAATGAGTATCATGATCTAGTTAGTGACCAACTACCCAGTCCCAACACTGATATTTTATATGTACTTTCTGGCAGAGCATACAGAAAGAGATTTCATTTTTGTTCAAATGAGATCTTTCTGTTATAAAAAAAACCTCTCCAATATAATTGTCTATTAAATAATTAAAGGAAGGTTTAACAGTGACCCAACTGATCCAATAAGATGTATTTATGAGCTGCAAATAAACAGAAGTGCAGAGGTCACCTACATCTAACATGGCACTATAGGTCACCAAAATCATTAAATTGATAGAAGAATCAGAAACAACACTCTCCCTGAAACATTCAGTACAATGTCACAAGTAGATATAATGGGGCAGGCATCCTCGTGGTGGATGATGCGGAAAAGGCTGAAGTATTCAATGCTTTTTTTACTTCAGTCTTCACAGGGAGGGCCAGCTCCCAGGCTACTACACAGGATAACGCGGAATGGAGAAAAGAGCAGCCCTCAGTGATGGAAAGTCAGGTTAGGGAACACTTAAAGAAATTGGATGTGCACAAGTCCATGGGGCCAGATGAACTGCATCTGAGAGTGCTGAGGGAGTTGGCGGAAGTGACTGCAGAGCCGCTGGCCATTATTTTTGAGAACTCGTGGCGAACGGGATCGATCGGCTAAGTAGCAGCGCTGTAGAAAAGGACCTGGGGGTTATGGTGGACGGGAGCTGGATATGAGCCAACAGTGTGCTCTTGTTGCCAAAAAGGCCAATGGCATATTAGACTGCATCAGTAGGAGTGCTGCCAGCAGACCGAGGGATGGGATAATTCCCCTCTATTTGGCACTGGTGAGGCCACATCTGGAATACTGTGTCCAGTTTTGGGCTCCCCACTACAGGAAGGATGTGGACAAATTAGAAAGAGTCCAGCGGAAGGCAACAAAAATTATTAGTGGGCTGGGGCACATGACTTACAAGGAGAGACTGAAGGAAGTAGGCTCATTGGCTCTGTCTACACTTACTAAAATTAGTTCGCATTAGTTCGTTTGAACGAACTAATGCAAACTAATTTTAGTTGGTTCGAATTAGCTTAATTCGAACTAGCATGAACACACTGGAATGTCAGTTCGAACTAAGCAAGCACTTTCTTAGTTCGAATTAGCGATCCCCATTCATTTCAATGGCCGGTTAATTCGAACTAAGAAATTAGTTTGAATTAACATGGCCATATTGGTTAATTCGAACTAATTAGTTAGAAACTAACCCCTTAGTTCGAATACCCTATTCGAACTTATTAGTTCGAATTAAGGAAGCCCTTAATTCAAGCTAACTAAAACCTGATGTAGCCATGGCTTTAGTTAGTTCGAATTAAGCCTCCTTAATTCGAACTAACTTGCCAGTGTAGACATAGGCATTTAGTCTACAGAAGAGAAGACTGAGGGGGGATTTGATAGCAACTTTCAACTACTTGAAGGAGTGCTCTAAAGAGGAGCGAGCTAGGCTGTTCTCAGTGGTAACAGAGGACAGAACAAGGAGCAATGGTTTCAAATTACAGTTGGGGAGGTCAAAGGTGTATATTAGGAAAAACTTTCTCACTAGGAGGATGGTGAAGCATTGGAATAGGTTACCTAGGTAGGTGGTAGAATCTCAGTCTTTTGGAAATATTTAAGGTCCGGTTAGACGAAACCCTGGCTGAGATGATTTAGTGGGAGTGGTCCTGCTTTTAGCAGGGGGTTGGACTAGATGACCTTATGAGGTCCCTTCCCGCCCTATGATTCTATGAATACTGTTGTGATTTTTGGTATAAAGGGACCATTTAGCACAAAGACAAGTTTGCCTGAGTGGCAAGACTGACTGGAGAGCGTAAGGAGACAGTGTATGACTCCTTTTTGAGGCTGTTACAATCTTTAGGAGTTCACACTTGTTACTTGGTGAAATCTAACTATAGAACACAGAAGTAGTTTGGGTTTTGTGTCCTGTTCCTGGACAGTGTGCCCTGAGCTTGACGCTCATGCTTGTGAGCCACTCCAGACAGCCTGACACATGGAACTTGCCCTACACATGTGGAAATAGAGGGTCAGCACCTGTTTCCAGACCAGTGGAGCACTTTGTAAATCTACTTGAAAATGAACACAAACTGAGGCTTTCCTAACTTTTTGACAAAGCCAAAAGGGGTGATTAACCAGGGAAGTACAACGCAGGTGCTTAACAATCACTTCAGAGGCATAATGCTTCTCTGCAGATGGCTATACACCTGTCTGTCTGTCTTCTAATGTGTTTTGGTATTTAAGATATTGATTCAGCAAGTACCTTTAGGCAGACAAGTAGTCCCAGGGAAGTGAATTTATGCACTGAATCTTAAATGTGAATCCAGGGAATACGTTTAAAATCTGCTGGGATAATGAAAGATTTGAGAGTTTGCGGTAAGTTTGACTGCATCTTACACAGTTAGGAGGAAGAGGCTGGAGGGGACTGTTATCTTAATTTAGAGGAAATATATGAGCCAAATGTGTTAACATAACCTGGTCACTGTACAACATTAAACATTGTCAAACAAGGTCTAGGGTCTGGTATGCAAATCTGCTTAGTACCATGGCAAGCACATAATTAAAAATCCTATTAAACCTTTCATTAAAGGCACAGAAAAGGAGGAGAAACAGTTAAAACATTTGAAATGTAATGCATTAATAAAGCTTTTATTTTAACAACATCCCTTATAGTTTTAGAAGAAAAGTCTCTGTGGTTGATAGTGTCCTACATGGTATGAAACATGGTAATAACTGTCCTTTTAAGGAAACGAGAATGAGTTATCTGAGATGGACGGCTGCTGCTGTTAAATTCTAATCCCATTTAATCCCAAATGGTGTACAGGATTCAACTGGCAATGTTAGGAGAGCTGATGTCATTTGGATCCCTCTCTTTGGCCCAGTCTGGACAGGACATCTCTCAGAATCAGGATGTAAAAGGTCCTGGATTCCAGAGATAGTGAAAGTGACAATCATGCTGGTAAAGATTGCTTCAATAGCTTTCATCCATTCTTCTCTTTTATATGTTCTTCCCTCTTTTCTTCACAAAGTTTGTTTTTTTAAGGACTCAGAAAGGGAGTGAGGAGTGCAATACCCAGTGCTCTCATTATTTTGTTCACAAGTTAGGCCTAATATCCAACACACTAATTTTGGTTAATTAATTTCTTGTTCCACCTCTTCTGTTTTTACCAAACATGATTTCAACGTAGTGCTTGAATCATATCAGTGTGACCTTTTTTTTAGAGCACTGACTTAGTCCAGTTCTTTTGTACCAGTTTATAACATTCATTATTAAAAACAACTTGGCCTATTTTCCATCAGTACTGGGTATTATAGGTTATTTTATCATCTTAGAAATATTTACATATTTTTAATGCAGAGATTACAATGAGTGTAAATGTGTAGTCCCAATTATTACAACAGGACCCAACCATCTGATACAAAATTGTGGGAAGGAATTACACATGGCTCCTCAATCACAGGTCATAAACCAGAATACAAACAGGTATTTCTTCAGAATAAGGTCTTATTAACTTAAGGCAGTTTAAAGAATATTTTCATAATATGAAAATACAAATGATTTATTTTCAGATGGTTCACAGCTTAATTACAACACCTATTATTATACGTGATCCTATTAAAAAACTAAGGTTGCTCTTGCTTATTTACTATTGATAAACCTCTGTCTTAAACCTTTTATTCTAATGTAACATATACAATTTATATGTTGACTAAAACATTAATAATTAACAAACACGGACATAAAGATCCCAGTACTGTATTTTTGTTAAATTAACAAACAACTGGGTTATCATTTGGTAGCAGTAGGTCTTCTCAGTAGATAATGAGCATCAATAATTTTTTGCATGATCACATATGACAATTATAACATTAAATGATGCCAAAATCGTTCAGTCATTTTAAAGTAACTTTTTAAATATAAATAATACAATATACTGCAAGCACCTTAGAGTAATCAATTTCTTTTAGCTCCTGCTGATCAAAAATAAAGGCTCCCCTCCCCCTACCCAGGCTCATCTTTTCTTTGCAAGACCTGTCTTTCTCTCTTTCCTAATGGGGGCATTTCCAGGCTGCACAATTTCCTGCCTACACTGGAATACTTTCAGTAAATCATACTGCTTAGCCACATCAGCAACTGCAATTTCCTTCTCTTTAAAGGCTATGAAAAATGTAATCCCCAGCAGTCATGAGTTTCCACACAGCTCTTTCTATTTGGATACACTTGTTCTTAATGTGAAAACATTGCAGAAAAAACATATTAAAAACAACAGAAGAACCTACGTATATAAGCTTACCAGAGATCACCCAACTGCAACCTCAGGGTGTGGCTGGTGTCAGTCCTTCCAACCCCTCCCTATGGTTTCAGGCCTCCCCTATGACAGGAGGCTCTGTTTGCTGGATCCAGTGCATATGAGCTTTGCCAGGTGGCAATAGCTCTCTCGAGGTGTTACAACCTGAGTGACTTTGCCTGACACCTGCGCTGGTGTTAATTCCTGGAGGAGCTGTGACCCAAAATGATATGTATCACCTTATTCCTTATACCTTGGAACTGCTCCAGGGCCTATCATGCTTTGACACTGTCAGAGCCTCCCTGCCTGGGTGGGCTAATTCATCAGTGGTGCCGACTCTCTGACATACCCTAGCAATGAGCAGTGCTCCTTAATCCAGTCAAGCATGGGATGAAGGAACACAGTTCCAAACTCAGCTTTGCTTGGAATCAGCAAGGACTGCATTGCAGCAGGGAGCTCTTAGCTAGGAATAGGATTTGGGGGTGAGTAATGGCATCAGCACAAACCATCCAGCTTTTGACTCCAAACCTCCTTATTTTAAATGATAATATTGGAAGTGCTAGAATATCTTTCTGGCTCCCCAAAAGCCACTGGAAAAGCATTCTGGGCATTTAAGGCCCGGTTAGACAAAACCCTGGCTGGGGTGATTTAGTGGGAGTGGTCCTGCTTTTTAGCAGGAGGTTGGACTAGATGACCTCGTGAGGTCCCTTCCAGCCCTAAAATTCTATGATTCTAGTACAACTGAAGTCCTGCTTTAAATTTACTTAAATATGAATGTGGAGATGGATTATCATTAGAAAGGGCAGTAATTGTTTATGTCATTGCAGGACTCAAAGACCACAATCGAGATCAGGACCCACCACTGTCCTGAGCTCTGCTGAGCAAATGTGAAAAAGGGACAATTATTGCCTCTAAGGGCTTCGAATATATAGCACACAAAGGCTATGTCCACACTTTTTAAACTAAGTTGATTTAGAGCGTCTACACAGCACACTCCAGTTGGTTGCCTGCATCCACACTGGCAGGTGCTAGGTTGACAGAGGAGAGCTGTGACTGGGGAAGATTGGGCTTGGGAGAGCTGCGGCTGGGGGCGATGGGCTCAGGTAGATGGAGCTCAGGGGAAGGGAGAGCTGCAGCTGGGGAGATGGGTTGCTGGCCCCAGGGCTCCAGCAGCAGGGAAACCCCTACCGCACCGGCTTAAGTTGCAAGTGTAGACATAGCCAAACAGAGCACGGCTGATGAGCATATAACATGCAGGCAAATGAACATGTTGATGAATTGCCCATTATGTAAGTTCCCCATCTTAAAGTGTCGGACAAAGTGGGATTTTCTCCCACAAAAGCTCATGCGATAAATAAATTAGTTAGTCTTTAAAAGTGCCACGAGACTCCCTGTTTGTTTTGCAGGGAAAAAAAAAAAAAAAAAAAGCTACCAACTGTCTATTAAATTGAAATAATGACATGGTTTGTTTTTTTAAAAAAATCAATTAATAAACCCTAGGAAATATTTTAACACTCTTAAGAAAAAAGAATGGGTCAGGTTTATGCTCTTGTTTTTTTATCAAAATACTAATTTCAGAGGTAATCTTTGTGTTCACAGAGAGAAGGTAGGGAAAAGAGGCAATTTTTAATCTGCCTTTATCATGCAGACAGAGATAAAAGCAATGTATTAAAAGTGTTTCTACTTGTGGGGGATCAAGATTTCATCAAGACAAATGTTTCAACCAAACAGAATAGAGGTAGATTGAAGAGATTTGCAAAATAGATGTCAAACATCTAAAACTCAGCAGGGAACTATTTTAATATATATTTTAAACAACTGCTTCATGGTTGCACAGCAGGTTTAGAGGAATGGCTAAAAAATAGTAGAACTAGCAAACAGCAATTTTTCATAGTTTTTTTTCTTTTCTTTGCCTTTCTTCATGAGTTTCTTAAGACACTTGGATTTTCTTTTGTTAAGAAGGTGCAATTAACAGTTACATTGGAAACAAAAATTCTACTGATAATACCTTAAGAGCAACTTACACAGTATGTATGCTCATTGGTACGTACAGAGCCATGATGGCAGAAAATCTAGAGTTTTAATAGGAGATCTCATGCTGGTTTGTAAATAGCAACAATGAAGCTAAGTAAATATCTTCTGCTCTTCAAAGGTAAATCATTGCCAGTATGACTCAATCGCCTAACAAACCTTTTGAATAATAAAATCCATTACAAAATATCTTTTCAAAAGTGGGTAGAATTGAGTGGAAATATCAGAGATGACCCAAAGAAATGAGAAAAAAATTGGCATTGGACAAACAAGGATAGTAGTTACAGAGGATTTAAGGCGTAAAATACTTCACAGAAACTGGTTGCTTCCCTTAATGACCAAGACAGTAGCTGGAAATATCTTGCAGCAGGCTGAACAAATTAAATATTGTATCTTGGACTTATATGTTTAATGATCCATTACCTTTGAAAACCCATGGTAATTGGGGGAGGTCCCAGATGACTGGAAAAAGGCAAATACGATCTCCATCTTTTAAAAAACGGAAGAAAGAAGATCCAGGGATCTATAGACCCTGGAAAAATCATGCCGCAGGTCCTCAAAGGAATCCACTTGGAAGAGAGGAAGGTGATCAGGAATTGTCAGTATGGATTCACCAAGGGCAATCATGCCTGACCAACCTGAGTGCCTTCTATGATGAGATAACTGACTCTGTGGATGTGAGGAGAATGGTGGATGTGATGTATCTTGACTTTAGCAAAGCTTTTGATATAATTTCCCATTGTATTCTTGACAGCAAACCAAAGAAGTATGGGTTGGACTATAGAGTGGATAGAAAGCTGGCTAGATCAACAGGTTATGATCAATGAGTAGAAATCAGTGACTTGATATCTAGTTGGCAGCCAGCACCAAGTGGAGTCCCCCAGGGTTGGTTTTGTTCAACATCTTCATTAATGATCTGGATGATGGGATGGATTGTAACCTCAGCAAGTTTACAGAGGACACTAATCTGGGGTGAGTGATAGATATGCTGGAGGTTAGAGACAGAATTCAGAATGAACCTAGACAAATTGGAGGATTGGGCCAAAAGAAATCTGATGAGCTTCAGCAAGGACAAGTGCAGAATCCTGCACTTTGTATGGAAGAATCCCATGCACTGCTATATACTGGGAACCAGCTGGATAAGGAGTAGTTCTGCTGAAAAGGACCTGGGGATTACATTGAACAAGAGACTGGATATGAATCAACAGTGTGCTCTTGTTGCCAAGAAGACTAACAGCATATTGAGCTGCATTAGTAGGAGTACTGCCAGCAGATCGAGAGAAATGATTATTCCCCTCTATTTGGCATTGTTGAAATCCCATTTTGTGTCCAATTTTGCATACACACCCCTACAGGAATGAGTCGACAAACTGGAGAGAGTTCAGCAGAGGGCAACAAAAATGATCAGGAGCCTCGCGCACATGACTTATGAGCAGATGCTGAAAGATCTGGGCTTGTTTAGTCTGCAGAAGAGAAGAGTGAGGGGGGATCTGATAATGTCCTTCAACTGCTTGAACAGGGATTCCAAGAAGGATGAGGCTAGAATGTATTCAGTGGTGGCATATGACAAAACTGGGAGCAATGGTCTCAAGTTGTGGTGGGGGAAGTCTAGGTTGGATATTAGGAAAAATGTTTTCATTAGGATGGTGATGGAGCACTGGAATGGGTTACCTAGAGAGGTGGTGGAAAATCCAACCTTAGAAGTTTTTAAGGTACAGCTTGACAAAGCCCTGGATGGCATATTTATGTGGAATTGGTCCTGCTTTGAGCAGTAGGTTGGATTAGATGATTTCCTGAAGTCTTGTCCAACCCTATGATTCTATAAGTTTCATTTGTCTGCCTGTGGGGAATCTAATTGCAAAACAGAATAAGCACAAGATACAGACTTGCCTACAATAGACAGCACAAATGCTACCAGAAGAGATTAGAATGACTACTAATCTCATTGCATGCATAATGAAATGCAAACCCCTACTTATTCAGCTAAGGCTTTCCCCACAGCAAGTTACACACACACACAAGCATGACACACATTCCTTCATCTTCCACTCTGCCCCAAGCAATTTCCTCTAAAGACTAGGCAGAATGAGGGGTTGCTATTGTTTCCATTTTAAATAATTAGGAGGCATTTGGCTATGAGGACAAAGTGTACAGATTTCAAATTCCAGAGGGTAGCCATCTTAGTCTGTGTACAGCAAAAACAACAAAAGTCCTATTGCACCTTACAGACTAACACATTTCTTCAGACATAAGCTTTCGTGGGGCTCCAACCCATTTTATCAGAGCCTACGAAAGCTTATGCCTGAAGAAATTCGTTAGTCTTTAAGGTGCCACAGGACTCTCATTGTTTTTACAGATTTCAAAATTACCAGCACACAGATGGCACTGCAACCTTAAACTCTTCAAAATATGTCACAAGTGGCTACGCTCTGAAGAGTAGGGGTTACAGAGTAGAACCTTGCTGGACTTGAAGTGTGAGCCGACCATCAGAGGAGCTATACAATGCCGCTTTGAAACTATTCAGAAAAGAAAGAATGATACCACTGAGTAACCCATTTGTCTCCGCCAGATGCCGCAGGCTTCTCAGCAATACTTTGTGCTCAGCCATAAAGTATTTTGGAAAGTGAGCAGAAGAGATATGATGTCTCAAAGGAATTTTGTACTGTGGTTCTGTACACTGAAAGACTGTTCAGAGACCAGTATTTAACACCACTGAAAAAGACATATGTGACCTTCCTCTCCATAATGTTTCTCTGAGAAATGTTTATAATTGTTTATGGTAGGAATTTATGGAAATTATGTTGAAAGATGATCCATCTCTTTAAAAATAGACTGGCAGTGCTAGTAATAGACATATAAATGATCAAAAGTAGGATAGTAGTCGTAGATTTAAGCCTTATCTAGGCCTTGTGGGTAAGGGAAGTCTTTGTCTGATGCTCCCTTAGGCTCAGAACAAGTAATCTAATCTCCTATCTTGCTCTCCTTGTGACTCCCAAAATCCAGCGGACAAGCAAGCAATTGAGCAGCTAGTTCTTTTTCCATCCACCCTTTAGTTCAGCAGGTGACCAGTGGGGAGTTACTGAGCAGTGGTGGCAGGGAAGGAAAAGCAGCTATTCAGGCCATTTCCAGCTTACATCAGAGCTGCTCTTGGGGCTGCTGCTGAAGCCATGGGAGGCAATGCCCTCTAGCTTTTCCCCATAGTGATGGGGTTGAATCGAATATGTGAGTAAAATCAATAGGCATAGCTCAGGGAACACATTCAGACCATAAGAGTTGCTATAATGGGTCAGGCCAATAGTTCATCTTCTGACAGTAGCCAATATCAGGCGCCTTGGGGGAAAGAACAGAACAGGCAATCAGCAAATGATCAATCTACTGTCATCCACTTCCAGCTTCTGTCAGAGGCTAGAGACACCCAAAGCATGGGGATGCCTCCCCGACCATTTGGCTAAAATTATCAATTCATAATCAAATACAAATTTTCTTCTTAAACACAGTCACTTTAACGGTCCTCAGAATTTCACATTGTGGCCAAAACTGTCTGCTGGGCAACAGATTGTATATGCTATAGCCATCAGCCATAAAATAACCTAACCAGTCAACAGGGAAGCAATATCCTCCCATGTATACATATACTGCCTAACCCTGCTTCCAGTGAAGTCAGTGGGGAAAAAATAGAGTTAATGCACAACTTATCACAGTTGTCTTATCTAGATGGTAAGGTTGAGGGAAAAATAAAAAGTTATTTTAGAGGCACATGAAGAAATATTCCTAACTATGTGCAACTTCAGACTTTGTAGGAATATTCTTACTTGTTTTCAGAGCAAACCAATTTTCTGTGACAAACTTTGGATGGAATTGAAATAATGTTCTGTAATGGACACAGAATGCAACCTTAACTGTGGAGGTGCTCTCTCAAGAACTATAATTGTATAACCCATGATTTTAGAATTTTAAAACAATGGATAAACATAAAACATAATGGAGAATATATGAGAGGATAACTTCTGTCTTCATCATTCAAAGAAAAGATGATAGGGTGAGCAATATGTATATGTAAACATTTTTACATTATTATGGCTTTTACACCAAAAATGTTCCTTATATAGTTAATATATTTTAAGACTGGAAGAGACCATTATGATCAGATAGCATGGCTTTCTGCATGACACAAGCCACAGAATTTCACTCAGAGATTCATGTTTATTAACTTTGTTTCACGTTAGGTTTGAGATGTATATCACATATAACACAAGTTTAGGTAATAACACATTTTTCTTAGTGAAACTGTCTACCCAAATAATATTCCTAACCAATTCTATTGTTTTGCATTATGCATTGTATTTTCCATGGTGCACAAATCTCACGTTATCAAGAAAGCAACGCAACTAAATGGTCTTATAAGCTAACGTGTTGTCAACATTTCAAACATATAACTTGAACATATATAGGTAGAACTATATCTAAATACAACACTGCAAGGAGGGATAAGGTGATGCTTTCAAAAATATATACTAAATTAAATATTGCTGTATAATATACAGGTAATAATACTAGTACAAATGATGCTGTGCTGCATTATCTCTAATAAATTGGGCCAAAATTCTCCCTAGTTGCAGAATCTCCATGTAGTGGTGCAGTTGCTCCATTATGGTGCACACAGGGTTAGGGGCCTGTGTGTGGCAGCCAATCAGCTGCTGGGGGCTGTGAGCCAGTCAGGGGCAAGGAGCTAGTATAATAAGGGAGCAGGAGAGCTAGCTGCTCAGTCTACTGCAAGAGCAGGAGGGAGAAGGTCCTCTCACTGGCTTCAATAGCCAGCACCCCAGAGAGCTCTGAGTGTGAGGCACCACAAGGAGCTGACCAGCACCAGGGATCCTGGAAGTAGCAGACTGTGACAGTGGCTGGAGCAGCAGTCCAGGAGCAAGGAGCCAGGAGTGGATGGCGGCTGGACTCCAGGCTGGTGAGGGTCTGCATGTGACTAAGAGCTGTGGGGAAAGCAGCCCAGGGAACTAACTGTTGTGTGGAGAGAGGTGGAGGCCTCAGGTGAGGCACTTAGGGACTTGGGCTGGGCCCTGGGTCCATCCGCACTCCCCCAGGGTGCTAAGGGTGGAACGGGTGCTGGGAGTGGCACAGGCTTGATGGCCATTGACTGTTTTAATTAGTGGCCAGGATTGGAGTGAGCTGGCCAGAAGGGGTTGGTTGCAAAGGGAGTTGGAGTTCTAAGGTCCACAAAAAAACCCCAAACTACACAACCCTCAACACAAGAGTTGGTGTGGCAAGAGGGTGGAGCACCGATCACCAGGTGGGGGACCACTTGAGCATTCCCCAATACCACCAGTAGGAGGTGCCCACCAGCTGGGTTGAGTGCTGCCAACTGCCCTACACTCTCCATACAGTTTTTCTGTTCCTGTGCCCACCTTGTATAGCTGAAACAAAGCATTTCATCTGTAGCTTTGATCCTTTGAGACTGCATAGGATTTAGGTGCCTAACACCAAATGACTACATTTTCTAGAGTTCATGGAACAGGCTAAAAATATCAAGCCCCAAATCAACCTTTTACTTTTATCTCTGAAATAATTGCTAAAATTACTGATGATTAATTATTGATGATGATGATACTATAACAGGAAGTTTTAGAGGGGTTTGTGGCTTTTTTTTTTCCTTAGATGAAATAGTGCTTGTTGGGATTTCAGATGGTTTGGGGATGAAGTGAGTTCTGATCTGAGAGAACTAATAACAGCTGTCATTTCCAGTGAGTAGTGCTGCAAGAAGGGGATGAGAAACATGTTACAATGACATGAAGCTACATCATGTTTCTGGGTACTCTGAATCCATGACCTTCAGAGGCTGCTAGAGTCTCTTAAATGTGCCCCAGGTCTCAACTGCCTCCTAGAGATTTGCTAACACACATAGCAAGCACCTGGGGCCAAGCGTTCACCATGTGCCTTTTTCTCTGTGATACAGAGTTTAATTAAACATCTGATTCAATATGCTGACAATTTAATCTAACTCTTAAAGATCGAATTTCATAATATTTGTAACAGTGCATCGAAAGGGGGGGGGTGTTGGGAGAGCAGGAGGCCCAGCCAGAAGTCTCATTAGTGCAGCCCAGTTCTAAGAAAACTACAGGTGGGAGAGAGGAGCAGACAATTTTATATTTCTGCTCTTGCAAACAAGGGGCAAGTCCCATTCAGATTAGACTACTGAACTTCAGTGCTGGATGAGCCATGTGTTGTGTGCCTGAGGATTAGCAGCAGAGATCAATTGCTAATTACAGCCATCTGCCAGCTCTTTACATACATTCCGGGACTTTGGAATAGGTTGAAATGAGGGTCCTGAAAAGGCAATGCCATTACAGCATCTGACTCGGTATAAAGTATATATCTATGAGAGTCCTGTGGCACTTTTTAAAGACTAACTTTGGAAGATAATAAATCTGTTAGTCTTTAAAAGTGCCACAGGACTCTGTTGTCTTTCTACAATAGACTAACACGGCTACCCCTTTGGAATATCTATGTGAGTATATGCAGCACGTTTAGCTATTATGACTCAAACCTTGCCAACTATTGCAGAAAGCTATTACATAAGTAACAACTCCAGAAGAAACTAGAAAAAAAATTCAACATCTGCCAAATGTGACCACATATATCTCCTAATATAAACATTACCAGAAAATATGGTAATCCCAGATACCATTGTGTGATAATTGTAGGCAAATGCCTAAGAATCAATGGACACAAATCTGACATCAGAAATTGCAACACTACAAAACCAATAGGGGAACACTTCAATCTCCCTGCTCACTCCCTTGACGACTTGTTAATAGCTGTGTTGAAACAGATGAATAACAAATCACAGCTTCAAAGAGAAACTGTAGAACTCTAATTTATATGCAAATGTGACTTGGTTGTCTTGGGGTTAAACAGGGACTATGGATTTTTCTCTCATTACAACAAGTGATTTGACCTCACCCTCCTCTATGTGCTGTTCCCCAGTGTTTGAATCTTAACACCTATTTTGATTTGCTCTTACAGCCTGACCTGATCCTATGTCACACACTCCCCTGCATTTGATTTCCTCCCATTCTGTAACTTTCCCACCTTCAAAGCGTCTGACGAAGTGGGATTTTCTCCCACGAAAGCTCATGCGATAAATAAATCTGTTAGTCTTTAAAAGTGCCACTGGACTCTGTAGCATTTTAATAATAACTCTTGTATGCATTAGCTAATCTCAAATGTAAAAACTTAACAGTGGTAATATTCTTTCTGTGGCAATTAAGAATGCTGCTCCACAGCAATTTTCACCACCATCTTGTTTCTAGCTGTCAAAAAGAAGGTGGTCCTCAAATGTTTTTAGGATTTGATTTTGTAAGCAGGTGAGTATACCCTCAACCCCCTCTGATTTCTATGGACATGGAGGGCACTCAGAACAGATGGGAGATGTTCAGCACCTTGTAGGATTGAGTCCTTAAAATGTATTTTTTGTAAACAAAGCCTGAATGTGAAACTTAAGCATCATAGGTACAAATGCCGACCACCTAAAATGCAAGTTGTAAAGAATATGGAAGGAGGACTGCTCAGTGAATGACAGTTAATGTAGCCTAGTTTGGGAAATTCTCCCTTAGACAGTTTTGTTAAAAATTGTATTTAATATGGCAGGTCCTCTGATAAGTTAAGGTACATGTTATAACTTCCTTGAATTTGAAGAAAAACTACAAAACACAAAACTTACTTTGATTTGCTTTTTTAAACATTCACATTTTTTCATTTTAGAAAACCTGCATTATTTCTATAGTACATTCATTTGAGGATAAGGCAAAGCAAGCATACATTTGCTCTTTTTATGAACTTGTAGCTCTGCGGAAACAGAATAATAGTGTGCCATTTTTGAGGATATTTGTGGTTTTGAAACATACAGCTGAGAACTATTCCTACTGTCTAGGAATTAAAATATTGTCTATCAGAATTTGTAGAGCCATGTCCAGTTATGGACATGTTGCAAGTAGAATCTAACTAAACAGAAGAACAAGAAAATATAGGCTCAGCAGGAGGTAATGTTTCTGATTTATTAGGGGACAGTCTTCATACGTCAGTATTGCAGCATGGTTGTGACATATAAGAGGCTTAAGGCCTCTTGTGCTCCCACAACAATTTACAGAAGAGCAGTGTAAGGTAATACTGAATTTGGAATTTTGTTTCACTGACTTTATTAAGTGAACTAAGTTAGTTGTGGTACAAAATGACTCTAAAGCAATGTTCAACAGATAGTTTATTATTTTTAATGTTCTCCTCTATTAATAATAAAAACTTGTTTATGTCCCTGAGAGGTGTTAATTCTGGTCAAATTACATTTTGGGCAATTACTTTTTACCTATCTCAAATTTTCCTGAAGTTTCAGCTAAACAGGTTTTCCTTCACTTCCAGCTTTAAATTATTGCATAGTTTCTGGTTTATCATCAAAGCTGAAACTCAACAAGATTTGCCTCTGTTCACAATGTTTTTCATGTGTCATTGTGTTCATTAATGTTGGTTATTTAGAAATTATGCTACATGGCCTATTTAGGAGTACAAGCTCTTATTTATGTTTTCTCAGTGGATGTCAGTAGGTGTTTGTTTGGGGTATCTGCTTCATTGAGTGTCTGTCCTCTTTGAACTTGTGTGCTTCCTTGTACTTTTGTGGATTCAGGCTCCTCATCATGGCAGTCATGAGGTAGATAGATATCAACATGTGGTTTACTAAACCTGGATCTTCTGTGTGTCTTTTCCTTAGTGATTCAATAGTTTAATTAAGGTACCAACCTGTTGCCATTATTTAGGTGTCTTGACTATGGAGTGTGCTGATACAATAAAAAAAAAACCCATGGCTATGGAGGAATAGTATGAATTATCAAGGGAGGAATATTGCCAATTAGTAATGAGTGTTTTAGAAGAACACGGAGTGACAGCAATATAGAAGTTACTGAGAGGCCTGGACCTAATTGCCTTGGAAACTTGCCCAATTTCTTTTCCTATACAGTACATCCAATTTACAATGACTTTCAAAGGAGCATTGGCTGATTCACTGGAGATTTTGGCATTAAATCATCCCCCTATGATGATATTGTCTAAACAATTTTGCCATGTTCAATTAAATAATTGTGAACAGTATTTGAATGCCTGTTATTGCTTGAATGTAATTTGTCAATTCTCTTTTGTGTATCTCCTTGCCAAACTCTTTATTATTTAATGAATTTTCAGTTTTGAACTACAACAAGCAATACCTTGAAAGAAACTGAAGTACCAATATTCATTTTCTGTAAATGATCTTATCAGGCATTGTTGATTAATATCTTTGTAAATATTTTCAGCATTATTAACACAGTAAGTTTTGATGGATGGCAGGCAAGAAAGCCTTTTTAAAATCCTCATTTTCATCTGTATGTTTATTATTCCAGCATTCTTTTTCTTTCCTCATGCTGATGCTATTACTGCTCAGTGTTCTGGCTTTAAAAAGAAACTGATCTTGCTTCAGAAGAGAGGTTTCTAAGTGCTGCCCAGATGAAATGTCACTACTAGATGGTCAGTTGCTTATTCTTTAGTATTGAAACTCATTTTGTCCAGAGATGCAAGAGCCATCTTCTTGGCACAGCAGTGTTTATAGGCCTAGGTATAAATAATTATCAGTAGCAATGGATTCTGTATTTTGTCCTTTACAGTGGGATGCCAATTATCTAACTAGCTGGGACTGTGACTGAAGATCACTCTTCATAGCAAATCCATGTGTGCCTGGAATTCACTTCTTGTAGAAAGTACATAAAGTGAATTAAGTACAAACCTGCCTGTAGTTGAAAGTGAGAGCCTGAGACATGAGGCCTAGTATAATGGTTTGAGGCCTGAACAAAATTCAGGCTTTAGGAAATTTCAACTGCTTGCCTGCTTACAAGTTCACTAACTGATACAGGAACATGGCAGAAACACAGCATTGTTAACACACCGGCATTCTTAAGAAGCAGTAGCAGAAATACAGTATTGTTAAAGTACTATCATTCCACAACTCCCCCAATACATAACTGCAGAAACATAATTATGGGAGACAGTCCAAGTACTCCTCAAACAGCAGTAAAATACCGGGAGGCAATACAAGCTTTTGCCAAGATGCAGTAGTGCATGAACACAATAATGAAAGACAGTACAGAGATACCCCAACCTTAAAATAGAGCCTGGAGGATGGATAAAGATGTTATGCTTGATTTGGTGGCAAGGTATGGAGACTAGCTGGCATCAAAGATTCATTATGAAACTTATTTGTATCAGGATATAAGAAGGTCCCAGGAGGGGCATCTTTGTCCAGCCTAGGGGATAATGGAAACTTCCACCATTAACTGAGACAGTCCTTTGTAATGAGCATACATGTACCTGCAGCTCCTATGGAGCATTAGCTCCATCCTTTGCTTTCAATAAACCTGGTTGAGTGCCTTTGCCATTGAACTGAGTTTGTGAGTATTCATGGGCAGTGCTAACAAGGTCTACAGATTCAGCAAGCTGCAGAAACTGAGATGGCATCCAGAGGGGGAAACTTACAGCCTGACTGACAAACACCACTAGCCACATTTAGAAAGAGCTGCAAGATGTATCTATTTGCTTATGTCTTCCACACTGAGTTATGAGTTGCTAGCTGAAAAATAAAGCCACGAGTAGCAAGGGAATATCGTTTGGTCTCTCTGAACTCATGAAGTTTTAAATGTAAGCCCTGTAAGATACCCACATGCTAGTGTGATGAACATCGGATAAATAATAATGTGTAGCACCAAAATTGTTCAAATAATTCATATAATCAGGGTACAAATGAGAGAATGAAGTCAAAACAAGGGAAACAGAGTGGCAGCTTGGTAGAGAAGGTGGGATACTTGCTGTTCAAGTAGCTAAAATTCAATTGTGTTTAATATACTTACTACTCATTTATAGATTGTAAAGCAATAGCAACCACAGGTACATATATTTTGCATATTTACCAGGCTGGAAAGGCAAAATAGAACTAGAGTGCTTTTCTTAAGCTTTCAAGCAGCCCTTGCAAAAGATTTCCTCTGTTTGTCTGGCCAAGACCGAGTATAACTAATCTCCCCCAGACAACTAGATCCTGAGACGATCGGCTACAGGCCTGTCCCCAAACCAGTAGATGTCAACAGAAAGACTTCCATTCAACTTTATGGACTTGGATGAGGACCTATGTATAACAATACTAATTACTAAAGATTCTACAATATCTGAGCCAAACCTTCAAGCCTCATTCAACAGATATGAGATGATAAAATAGGATCTGAGTAATAAGTGCAAGATTAGGTATTTTAAACCTACATACTAATGGGGACACAGAGAAAATACACTATGTGTCTGTACTTTTCGGCAGGTAAGCCATTTCCATATTGTACTCATTAATGAGTTTGAAGGTCCCTAATTTTATAGCAATATCTGAGCTAAACTCCAATTTAACAATTGTGTTATATTACTTACAATCTCTGACACACATCTATTGCCTCATGGATTTTCAACATCTAGTAAAGGAAAGTAACCTTAAGATTTGTCAATAGCCCTTGTTTTTTTAGCCTATTAACAATGACAGATCTAAATGAAGCAGGAATCAGATGATTTTATTAATATGACAAACACTTTAAATAGGCCTTGTTCAATGGCCTACACAGAATGTAATTTACTGTTGTGTGACAGTTTTAGTAATAATGATGGGAAACACAAGGGACAGAATGTTAGAAAAATTGCACCTCAAATTGGGAGAAATTGTTTTATGTTACCTCCTGGTTAGCAGCAGCTAGTTCTTCTTCCAGTGCAGAGACTCTTTCTAAAGAAACCCTCAGTCGTTCCCTTACCTAGAAGAAAAACCAAAATATGTGCAGTAACGTGATTTCTGTCAGTCTTTAAGGTTTGTATAATCTGCCATAAACACTATAGTACAATCTGCAGGTCTATTTACAGGTATGTGTGTTATGTCCTGAACACTCATGAGAAGGAAACAGACATGAACTAAGAAGGCTTTTAGGAAGGAACTAAGAAGGATTCTGATTAGACTGTGCCTAAAAATGTGAGCATCAGGTTCCAGCCTTTAAAACCTAATACAACTACTACACAAGTGCCTTTGAAGTCTATGAAATGTACAGTAAATGCATCCCTTCTGAAAGTACACAAGACATTAAATATAAGAATTTTTTGGAGCAGTTCCAGAGGAAAGGTATGGAAAAGAATTTCTGAAAATACATTTAAGTGCATTATGGGAAGAATAACTGCTAATACTCATTAATTTACCACATTTACTGAAAGTTATTTTCTACTTTGTAATTGACTAAATTAATCCTTATTAGTAAAGACATTAACTTAATTTTGTCTTTGCAAAAAATTATTTAGGATCTACAAAGATATGTTTCCTACACACAAAAATGTAATGCTGTATTTGTAATAAATGAGAGGTTATTGCATATGAAAGAAGACATTAGCCTCTATTCTCTGGGGTTCCCTTAATATTGTCTATGGACCACACCACAAAAGGGTCAGTCTTATTCTATATCGGGGTCAGCATCCCAAAAGATAAGTCTTTTTAAAAAATTCCTTCAATAACCAAGTGCTTTGAGAGTCGCAATAGATGTAGCCTTCCGGTGGGGTGGGGAGCTGGGCCCAGGGTGCCTGCCACAGGGTCCCCTGGCCAGGGGGAGGGGGTGGGGCCGGAACCAGGAGCAGGCCCCGTAGGGTCCCCTGGTGGTGGTGGGGAGTCTGAAACCTGGCATGGGCCACTTGCAGGGTCCCCCCGCTGGTCATGGGAGTTGTGGGTTCCGGAGCCAGGAGTGGGCCACCCACAGGGTCCCCCAGTGGTGGGGAGGTGGGGTTCGGGTGAGAAAGGAGGCCAGAACCCAGAACTGCAGGTTGCAAACCCCTGTATACTAACGGCATACTAAATTCTGTTTGTTTGTTGTTCCAAAAGGGTAGCCCTGGGTAATGACAAAAGGAATGCTAGCCAATTAAGAGCTTGGAGGAAAAAAATCTTTTTATATCCTGCTATCCTTACTGATGAAAATGCAATTTTGCATATGCTAATGATACACACTTAGCACTACAGCAGTCACAAGAGCTAATAACAAATAGAAAACAGTTAAAATTGTACATATTAGCACACTATTGACATTGCTTATATACAACCCGATACTGCAATGTGTACACTTATTTAGTCTTGTTGTTATTCAAAGCAGCTGTTGAAATTAACAAAGGTGAAACAGCTAATACATTTACAGAAAACAACAGCATAAAGGAAAGTTATTCAAAAACATTTCTACATTAATTAACATGTAAAGAAATCCTTGTAGCAATTTACTTTGGCTTAGATGAAACAAAAGATTGTGAAAACCTAATGTATATCTTACAGCAGTTATTGCTTATACAACACTATTTATTTTAGTTAATCTGTATAAAAATATATATTAGCATACTGTTTTAGTAAAAAGCAAGTTTAATTGTAGTAAAAACATGCTATGTACGTTTATCTAATATATTCAAATGGGCTAAAATACCTACAGTAAGTAATTTCTAAATGTTTATTCATATTTAGAGGGTAAATTTTCATAAGACTTAATGGGACTGCCAATTGCATGCACAAAAAAGACAAACACATATAAGCCTGTGTATTCTATGGGTGTAAACACCTGTTTGTATGCTTTAATAAAATTCTAGCAGTTGCACCTGGAGTTTGAATAGTGTTAGAATTGAATGTACAAAATGACAAGGAAGATATACACTGATGAGGCTGGAATCTGAAAAGTTCTCTCAAGTTCTGCAGTGCAGTGCAACCCTATAGTACCAAATCCAGACCTTTGTTTATATAGAACCGTGAAGCATATAAAGCCCAGAAAGCTAGACATGTTACTGCATGCCAGGGTGTCTAAGTCTGGGAATAGAAGACCATGGTCTCAAAGGATGAATGAGCGGAACCACACCCTGTTCCATAATTTGTGAGAGCGGGCAGGGAATCTGCATGAATCAGCTGCATATTGAGCCAATGTATTCAAATCACAGTTCCTTACCCTAGACCAGATGGCAGGAATAAAGGGAGTGTCGTTGGAAGGAGGGAGAGTGATTAAATTGAAACATCTTTCTTTCTTTCTTTCTTTCTTTCTTTCTTTCTTTCTTTCTTTCTTTCTTTCTTTCTTTCTTTCT
>ML685831.1:6271722-6376523 GCA_007922175.1 Pelusios castaneus
TCTTTCTTTCTTTCTTTCTTTCTTTCTTTCTTTCTTTCTTTCTTTCTAAAATCATACCAGTGAGTGTAGGGTTGTTCCACTGTCTTCTGACTCACCTCAGAATCTTAAAACAGCTGGTCCCAGTTTGTTCTCCCAACCGTTTGTTCTCCATTACATCAACAGAGGACAGTTGTGTTACAGCAGAAAAGTCGTAATTCTTTCCATACCTGACTATTCAATTACCCAGGAAGTTCCCCATTCTCCACCCCTTGATTGTGATGCTAAAATCAGAATCCCATACATGTTAGCCAGTTAGGATGAGAGCAGTTTGTGACTCCAACAGTGAGGAGAGGCAGAAGGTGAGCAGCCACAAAATCATTACATGGAAAGCTTGAATTGACAAAAACTTCCCCTTTCAGGATGCAACTACTCAAACTACTCACTGACGCAGTTATGATATTCAGAGCTCCCGAATATTATGAGGCATAGAAGCTGCAGTCCCCACATCTGGCCTCAGACCAATGGGAGAACTGTTCAAACTGCTAATCTTGTTATTTCCTGACTCAGTTTTAATTCCTTCCTTATTCAATCTTCCATTGATTTTAGTGGAAATGAGAGAAAGGACAGAATTAAAACTGAATAAGGTACTAGATTTGGTCATTCCTGATAACAAATAACACACTAGTATATTCTGTATAGAAATTCAGCAGTGAGTTTCTATCATGAGCAATATTTAGCCCATTAGTGATGTTTCCCTGAACCTTATAAATCATACAGAACAAACTTTAAAGTCTAATTATTGGACAATGGCAGAGTCACCTAAAAAGGTTTACAATAAACTTATTAAAATAAGTGCTATGTTGGCATTTTCTTCTAAATTTATTTGAAAAACAAACAAAACAGTAAATCTCCTGCCCCTCTTCCTCCAATCTAGCTTTCTTGAATGTTTGAGAAAGATTGTCATGCCAGGTGTTGCTAGGAGACAAATGCCTCAGACTCAGAATATTCTTTCCTAGTCTATTTTATTTTTAATGGGGATTTTTATTATTACATCTGGTAAATGTGCATAATTTGGATGACTTACACTTTCATAACGCTTTTTCATCCACAGGTCTCAAAGTGCTTCACACCGTATCAATCCCTTTTACAGATGGTGCAGTCAAGCACAGGAATATCAAGCACTTTTCTGGAGAACCATCATTGAATCTGGGTGCCACATCAGAAATGCACCTCCTCTACCCCATCTGTGAACAGTAACAATATTTACCACTTTCTAGGGCAATGGTTCTCAACCACTGTGTCAGGACACAAACATGTGTCGCGAAGAGCTGGGAGGTGTGTTATGGAAAATTGGCAGCTCAGCTTGGAGTTCCTGCCGCCCACTGCTATCTGCTCCCCTGAACAGCCCATTCCTTCTGCTCAACGCAGGCAGCAGCCAGGGACAGATGAGTAAAGGGACTTAGGGGATGCAACCCAGAGATCCTGGGCAAGGGGGGGCACCACCTGCCCCACAAAAATAAACCCAGCCCCATCTAGCCAGACTACCAGGACACCAGCCTGTGCTAGCTTGACTCTGCCCCACCCTGATCCCAGAGTGCTGCATCCTCCAGAGTGCCACGGCCTCCCAAGCGCTCCCATCTCAAGCACCACTGCCACCAGCAGATTGTAGTGTGTCATGCAGGGGAACTTCATCTCTCAGGTGTGTTGTGACGGAAAAAAGGTTGAGAACCGCTGTTCTTGGGCATTACTGTGAGGCTTCACTAAATAAGGATTATGAAGTATAGAGAATTAAGACTAGTTTTGTGCAGTGGCCTATCATAACACAGCAGAGTATACACCTCTAGGTGACACTTTTCCTATTTGGTGCCAGAAATGGTACAGAAAAAGGATTCCATGTCTTTTCTGCCTGGCTGCACTCCAACCACTGGGCCAGATGACCAGCCACACCACTCACTTTGAAGGGCCACTGAATGAACCAGACATTTAAGTGTCACATGGTTAATCTTTTGCCGGCATTCCTGGAAGTGGTTACACAGTACTTATCCTACTGTATCTCCTAGTAACTGCTTCTCACTTATTTCCTCTCTTATTTCCTCCCTTCTCTCTTTTCAATTCCCAGCCCCCAAAGAGCTTTAAAAGTATTTATTCATGTTAGTTGTGATACCGTTTCTTTCTATCAACACTTGTGTGACTAAAACCCCATCTACCCAACCTGTTTATGAATACAAAGACTGTGACTAATGTTGAATCAAATTGGTTGTTTTTATCTGCAAAAATATCTACATATATTTTACTGCTGTATCTTACCTTAAGGGAATAAATAATCTTTGACATCTTAATGTAGACTATAAAAACTTCTGTTGCTGTTTATGTTTATGGAAAATAACTTAACTTTACCTCAAAATAACTCAGAAAAAAATCATGAAAAAAGTTAAGGTTTAAAACATTTCTTTTGAAATTTCTTTTTCTTTTCTTTTTTTTTTTTTTTTTAAAAAATGAGTACTGAAAGGTTAAATCTGATTGGTAAATAAGGCCTGTGGCAGGGGAAACTTGCTCTGACAGATCTCACAATGTCATTAAAGCAGCAAAGTCCTTCTGAATGAACAAGATTGTTAGTTTGTCATTTTTTCCATATTTCCCAATCTGGGAGTTTCTTGCCAAAGCCATTTCCTTACTGGACTGAGTGAAGGAAGAGACAGCACTATCTCTTTCTCTCAGTGGCCCCTCCCATGGGTTTCCTGTATCCTCTCTTCCCATCTCTCTTCCACTGAGCTTCTAATTAACCCCTTCTTCGTTTAACTCAGCGTAGGCTATAAAATAACATATTTTATGTCCTTTGCATATATTTGTAAGTAGCTTTATCCCTCTCTTTCCCCATGTCACAAAAACACTAAAACTCAACAAAGCCAACATAAGAAATTTATAGTTTGTTTGCCAAATAAACATTTGGAGATACAATTGGACAAAAGTCATTTGGAGATACAATCAGACAAAAAAGAGTTAGGATTTTTTTTTTCCAAAAAGAGACAACAATAGAGAAGATATTAAATGCTTTGGTTCCCCTGCGGGGGTGGAAGCATATGCAAGTTTTCTTTACCTGCATCCTGGCGGTAGCTTGGATGCTGAGTCAAATTCTGATTCAAGTTTGGGCTACCCTACAACTTTTAAAACTCCTTTTATGGTTTTTCCAAATTCTCCTCAGAGATAGGATATGGCATATGAAATTTCAGAGGGTTGATTTCTTTCAGGGGAATTTTGTGATGACTTATAATGAGAAGCTAACTTAAAACTTGATCTATGAAGCTAATACTGCCATTCTGTAGTGCTATCAAGACTCCCAGACAGATAACTGGCAGCTGCTTAAAAAGCCTGATTTGTCTTGACTTCGTGTTCTATTCTAGTGGTTTACATTAATTACTGTTCTTTATCTTGCTACCAGGTGTTCCTAAAACATCCAAAAAATGCTATATTAGATAGCATCAAGGAATAAGAAATAATTCTGAGGTTGCTCAAACATACATTGGCTACATGATTGCTTTGCCAATTTTCTATTTTTAGCTATTCTTTACTTTAATTTTATACATACACCTAATATAATGCAGACTACACTTTGACGTAATATACAGTGAATTGGAAAGTAATTTGAAATATCCCTTCCATCTGTGTCTCATAGATGCATATACTTTAAGATCAGAAGGGACCAATATGATCCTCTAGTCTGACTTCCTGCACAATGTAGGCCACGCACTCCTGTCATAAACTTCTATTGTATGACTGAGTTACTGAAGTCCTCAAATAATGGTTTAAAGACTTTAAGATTCAGAGAATCCACCAGCAAGTGACGAATGCCCCTTGCTACACAGAAAGGCAAGCTTCCCTGATGGCCTTTGACAATCTGCCTTGAAGGAAAATTCCTTCCCAACCCCACGTATGTTGATCAGCTAACCCCTAAGCATGTGGGCAAGTCTTACCAGACAGACACCCAAGAAAGAATTCTCTGTGGTAACTCAGAATCTCCTCAACAAATATCCCAGCCCAGGCCACAGGCATATTTACCACTAATATTCAAAGATTAATTGATTGTCCAAGAAGGCTGTCCTCTCCATAAATGTATCCAGCTCAGTTTTTAAACCAGCTAGGCATTTTGTCCCCATTGCTCCCTCTGGAAGGTTATTGCAGAACTTCACTCCTCTGATGGTTAGAAATCTATGTCTCATTTCAAGTCTATTCTTGATGGCCTAGTTTATTATACCCATTTGTTCTTGTGTCCACATTGACACTGAACTTAAATAATTCCTCTCCCTCCCTGGTATTTATCCCTGTGATTTATTTATAGAGGGCAATCATATCTCTTTCAACTTTCTTTTGGTTTGGCTAAAGAAGCCAAGCTTTTTGGGTGCATCTACACTTACCAATTAAGTCGACATAAGGAGACTTAAGTCGACTTAATTTACTCCACGTCTACACTGAACTTTCCTTAATTCGACTTAAGCTGCTCCTTAAATTGAATTAAGGAAAAGTTAGTTTGAATTAATAACACCTCGTTTTAATTTGAACTAGTGCTTAAGTTGACTTTTTTAAGTCAACTTAAGCCAGTGGAGATGCGGAGTAGTGCCTAGGTGGACCTTTTTAAGTCAACTTAAAATGTTAAGTTGACTTAATAAGGTTGAAAAGGGGCCACATCTACACTTGAAAAGTTAAGTCCACTTCTGTTAAGTCAACTTAATAAGGTCCCCTTTAAGTCAACTTAAAGTCGATTTTATAAAGTCAACTTAACTTTTCAAGTGTAGACATAGCCTTTAAGTCTTCTCTCTTAAGGCAGGTTTTCCATTCTGCAGATCATCCTAGTAGGCCAAAGGTAACCCAAAGCATTAACCAAAGAAACACTTCGGCTTAGGATCATCAGGCTAACTGAGTCTCTGCTTAAAGATCCAAGCCAAGCTCTAGATCATTGGGCTAATCGAGTCCTCAGAGATATAAGCCAGGGGTAATTCTAAGGGAACACATATACAGAGACACATGCATGCAGCCAGATGCAAAAAAACACAGCTAAGAACGCCTCTAGCCTGGCATACCACAATAGTCATCCTGTGATCAACCAATATGCCCATGTCCTTCTCCTCCTTTGTCACTTCCAACTGATATGTCCCCAGCTAATAGCAAAAATTCTTGTTATTAATACCTCAATGCATGACGTTGCACTTTGCACTATTAAATTACCTCCCAACTTTGTGACATCTGCAAACTTTATTAGCACATTTCCACTTTTTGTGCTAAGGTCAGTAATAAAAAGGTTAAATAAGATTGGTCTCAAGACCAATCCCCGAGGAGCTCCACTAGTACTCTCTAGCTTGACAGTTCGTCTTTCAGTATGATCTACCGTGGTCTCCCCTTTAATCAGTTCCTTATTCATCTTTGAATTTTCATATTAATCCTACATCTTTTCCAATTTAACTAATAATTCCCCATGTGGAACTGTATCAAATGCCTTACTGAAATCTAGGTAAATGTGCACTGCATTCCCTTTGTTTAAAACATCTGTTATCTTCTCAAAAAAGATTAGATTTTTGTAAAGCCATGTTATATTTTGTCCCAATTACTATTAACTTTGATGACCTTAACTACTTCCTCTTTTGATTTTTTTCCCCAAGACATTGCATATTACTGAGATCAAATTAACAGGCCTTTAATTACCCAGATCACTTTTCTCCCCTTTCTTAAAAATAGGAACCATGCTAGCAATTCTCCAGTCATTTGGTACAACATCTGAGTTTACAGAATCATTAACAATCCTTGCTAATGGGATTGCAATTTCTTGTGCCAGTTTTCTTTAATATTCTTGGATGGAGATTATCCAGGCCCACTGACTTAGTCCCATTGGCTGCGTCTACACTTGTAAATTAAGTCGACTTAAGTTTGCTTAAGTCAACTTAATTTACCCTGCGTCTACACTACAGTTTTCTTAAGTCGACTTAAGCAGCTTGCTTAAGTCAACTTAAGAAAAATAAAGTCGACTTTATTAAACCACCTTTTAATTCGACTTTTTAAAGTAGAATTAAGCCAGTGTAGACATGGGGTAGCCCTCCCTGCCAGGGGGTGGCACAGGGGGAGCCTGGCATGCCCCCCCACAGGGCAGGGCAGAGCCCTGCCCACCCTGCCCCCATGCCCTGCCAGGGTCCCTGACCCCCTTTGCCCCATTGTACCTATGTACAATGGGGCAAAGGCTGAGCCCCCTGGCAGTGGGCAAGGGTGCCGCCCCTGCCCCCATGGACCTGCCCTAGGTCCTCCTAGCCCCTAGAAGTCGACCTAGGCATCCAGTGTGGACACTCTAGGTCGCCTTTGTAAGTTCCCCCCAAAGTCAACTTTAATTTTAAGTGTAGACTCACTAAGTCGATTTAAAATTACAAGTGTGGACATAGCCATTGAGATATACAAATTGGTTTCTACCTTGGCTGTGGTAATTTCTACCTCCATATCCTCATTCTCATTAGACACCTTGCTACTATCCCCAAGCTCTTCATTAGCCTCATTAACAATGGAGAAATATTTCTTGAGATATTGGGCTATGCTTAAATTATCCTTAACCTCCACCTCAGTGCTTAGCAGTCCCAGTTCTTTCTTTGTTCTTTTTCCTATTTTATGGCTATAGAAACTTGTACTTTTAGTTTTAATTCCCTTTGCAAGATCCAACTCTGCTTGGCTTTTGTCATTTCTCACTTTATCCCTACAAATTTTGACCTCCAAGAGGTAGCTTTCCTCGCTGATCCCTCCCATCCTTCCATTTCTTGTAGGCTTTCTGCTTTCTCTTAATCACCTGTCTAAGATGCTTGCTCATCCAGCTTGTTCTACAACTCTTGCCTATGAATTCTTCCCTTTCCTTGCGATGCAGACTTAGATAGTTCCTGCAGGTTGGACCTGAAGGAATTCCAAGTGTAATGGTTTGAGCTCTTGAGTGGCAAAGTCATGTATAATTTGCTTGTCTGCAAGAGACAATATAAATCTTGAGACTCCCATAGCACCATGTTTTGGATCCAAGATTTTTTCTGAATTAAACCATTTTAAATATTTTGCTTTCTAATATGAGAATACATTTTAAATTACTCCCCATTCAATGAACATGATAGGTGCAACAAGAATCTTCTCTTGAAAACTCTCAAAATTCATTTGTTACATTTCGTTAAGCCATTTCCCCTAAGGGTAGACACTTCAAACTCTATGGCTCGAATCATCAGTATAATTCTGTAAGTATTTCTCTATCTGTGAGCCAGGTGGAAATAGATTCAAATCTGATTTCAGAACCTGGATATGTACTAAATTCTAACAATCCAGTGCAGTAGCATGGTGCTGCACTACCTAGCTCATTCTTTTGAAGAGATGTTGCACAGAGTCTGACTATTTGTGTGGAAACTAAAGCTCAAACAGCACATTTTTCAAGGAGATATGTGTCATATATCACATATGGACTGGTTAACCCAGAGGGAGATAAAGGAGATGTGCTCTTTTTAAGACATATTTATGCATTCCTTTCTCTAGTTATTGACAGCTCAGGTCAGGAACATTATATATAGTGGCAGATGTATGGAAAAATACAGTTTAGCATTCTATTACATCTCTCCCTTTGAGTTTAACATCCCCAACATTTACAAAATCATGCTATCCTTAAAGTTTACTACATATAAAGTCTGTTAAGTGTCTCTGAATCATACTGATATCATTACACAATACAAATACCGAATAACTTGGTAATAATTGTCTACTAGATGTAACGATTGTCTCTGGTTGATCTGGAACCTTTTGAGTCTAATTCTTATTGAAATTAAAAGGAGCAGTGAGCAGAGGAAAATGCCTGCAAGCTGCATGGAAGATTATTGAAAAACGTCATACTAGTGATTCAAAGTATATGTATATCTTCTATCCTCTTACCCCCATCAAAATAAAGAGGCCCAAAAAATGTCATCATGGCTAACCAACAGAGTAAAATAGGCTGTTAGAAATAAAAAGACATCTTTTAAAATTTGGAAGTCAAATCCTGCTGTGGAATATAGAAAAGAACAAATTCCAGCAAGTCAAGTGCAAAGACAGACCATATTAGGTCATAATTAGGCAGAACAAAAAAGAATGTGAGAAGCAACTAGGAAAATACAAAAAAACCCGCAACCAAACAAAAAACCCAACAGTAATTTAAGTGCATCACAAGCAGGAAGCCTGGCAAACAATCAATGCATCTACAGAGTCACTAAAGTGCTCAAAGAACATCCACAGAAGACAAAGCTGTTGTGGAGAATCTCAATGAATTGTTTGCATAGGTCTTCATTGCAGAGTATGTGTGTGGGAGATTTCCCACCCCATTCTTTTTAGATGACAAATCCGAGGAACTGTCCAAGATTAAGGTAGCCATAAGGTGGTTTTGGTACAAACTGAAAAATTAAACAGCAGTAAGTCACCAGGACTAGATGAACCAGATGAACTAGAACCAAGAATGCTGAAGAAGCTCAAATATGAAATTGTAGAACTATTTACTGTGAGACATAACCTATCACTTAAATCAGCCTCAGTACCAGATGACTGGGGGATAGCTAATATAACTCAATTTTTTGTTAGAAAGGCTCCAAAGGTGATCCTGGCAGTTACAGGTCAATAAGTCTAACTTCAGTACCTGGCAAATTTGTTGCAGCTACAGAATATAATTATCAGACACACAGATAAACAGAGAAGAGTCAATACAGATTTTATAAAGGGAACTCATGTCTCACCAAGCCATTAGATTTCTCTGACATGTAAACAAACATGTGGACAAGGGAGATCCAGTGTATATAGTGTGCCTCTATTTTCAGAAAACCTTTCACAAAGTCTTTCCCCAAAGGTCTTGAGCAAAGTACGGAACACATTAAAAGATAAGAAACAAAGGGCAGGAATACATGATCAGTTTCCACAATGGAAAGAGGTAAATAGAGGAGTCCCTTATGGATCTGCACTGGTACCAGTGCTATTCAACATATTCATAAATAAACTGAAAAGAAAGGGGTAAAAACAGTGAGTGGGCAAAGTTTGTAGATGATACAAAATTACTCAAGAGAGTTAAATCCAACGCTGATTCTGAAGAGTTACAAAGGTATCTCACGAAACTGGGTGATGGCTAGAAAATGGCCGATGGCATTCAATGTTGATAAATGCAAAATAATGCACATTGGAAAATATAATCCCAACTATACATACAAAATGATGAGAACAAAATTAGCTATTGCCACTCAATAAAGAGATCTTGGAGTCATTGTGGATAGTTCTCTGAAAATGTCTGCTCAGTGTGACATGACAGTCAAAAAAGCTAACAATGTTAGGATACATTAGAAAAGGGATAGATAATAAGACAAATATCATAATGTCACTATATAACACCCACACCCTGAATACTATGTGGAGTTCTGATTGCTCCATCTCAAAACAGATATATTAGAATTGGAAAAGGTATAGAGATGAGCAACAAAAATGAAGTAGAGTATGCAACAGCTTCTGTATGAAGAGAGATTGAAAAGACTGGGCCTTTTCAGTTTAGTAGAGGGGCAACTAAGATGGGATACAAGAGACATCTATAAAATCATGAATGGTGTGGAGAAAGTGAATAAGGAAGTTTTGTTTACTTCTTTCACAACACAAGAACAAGGGGGTCACACAATGAAATTAATAGGCAGCAGGTTTAAAACAAACGTAAAAAAGTACCTCTTCATACAACAGACAGTCAACTTAGACTTGTTACCAGGGAATTTGTGAAGCCCAAAAGTATGGCCACTCTTATATTCTTATGATGTTCTGTGTCTGCCATCCATAAAGGTTGCTTCTTCCCCCCTCTCCTCCCACACCCCTGAGGAACAAACTGTAGATGTTGATGTTTTCTGTTGAGCTCTGCTGGTCTTCACCACATATGATTTCAGTGATTAATTCTTTCTGGAGTTTTCTATACTTTTGCCCCATCCAGTTTGATATAAACATGGTCATTAGATCCTAGACCAAATAGCTGTCTGAGTGACGTCTGTTATAAAAAAGGTTTGTAATACCTTTTTGCTTTTTTATTCAATTTTGTTACTCTTCTCATGGATGGCCTTGTTAGAGATAGATCCTTTTCCAAAGTCAGAACAGTAGTCCTGAGTTATTATCTTATCAGGAACTGTGATGGACTATATTTAGGAACTGTTATCAGTGTTGAGTTATAGGTCAGAAGAGCAAGAAATTGATTTTACTGCTGCAGAGGGTTTTTTTTGTTTGTTTGTTTTTGGCCATCTGGACAGCACTATCCGCCTCCCCATTCCTTTGTGGATAATGTGGGATGCTAGTAATATATCTCATTTGGAATATCTTGACTTTCACTGCTGTAGACTGTGGTCCATTGTCTATAACTAGTTGTTCAGGAACACTAAAACGCACAAAAGTGATCCTTAGCTCCTGTAAAAGCCATTTGGAGCTGTTAGCAGTCAGTGGAAAACAAAATGACCTTCAGCTCTAACTTGCTTTGGCAAGATCTATGGTAATAGGACAATATAGGATATGGAGCCTATAGCGTATTGTCATTTTATAATCCCTCTCCAATGTTTTTCCAAGTGCACCTTGGCCAGACCAGAGAAACTGACCTCGTTTTTTTATCTAGGTGTGTGTGTGTGTCTATACATATATAGACAAGCATGCCCCCAATATGGAGGTAATACCCATATGAAAAATTGCAAAACCATGTGACACATTTGTCATTCAGCTGTGACTGCCTCATTGGCTCTTTACCTTCTTATCTACCTCCTCCTAATTAGAACTGCTCAGAAATTAAACCATTAATTAAACCATTCCCATTGTAAAATAAGGTTTTATCTAAATCTGAATTTTTCATGTGAAAAGACAGATTTCAGCAGAATATTCTGCCAGAAAAATCAAAACGAAACATTTGTTTTGGGTTGACACTATGCATTTTCCTGAGCCACTATGATGCCTTACAAGAGTTGTGGCTGAGGATACCTCATGTGCCCATTGTCTCCTATTGGCCCAACTTCTAAGCCTCCAATCATATGTCACAGCATCAATCTGTGGCTAAGCTACCATGGTGCATCCTGGGACAAAATATTTAATTTGAGGTCAATAGGAATGTTTAAGTTTTTGGTTTTGACAATGAAGTGAAACATTTCCAAAATGATTTTTTCTGACCTTTTCATTCTGTGAAAGGTTTTGATATTTCAACTTTTCATCCTGATTTCAGATAAAACCAACTGTCAAAACACCAGAATCTCCCACATCACACAAATTCCATTTTTCTATAAGTTTTCTTAAACTATTCTAAGGGCTTGTCTACAAAGTGAGTTAATGTGTGGCAAATCAGAGTTGGAATTTACAGAGCACTGGCTTGCTGCACACTCTCACCCTGTGAACCTTGCTACAGTAAACTAAAAGTGCTGTAGTTTTACACTCTGGGTCCGATGTATCTATCTATCACACTATCGTCCAATGTAGACAAATCCTAAACATTCCCTATCTCTGAATAGCTTCAAACAGCCACCATTCTTAATAATAATAAAAAATATTCTATTACAGAACTGTTTCCACCCTAAATTAGACTTGTGCAAGGCCCAGAATGGGTAAGATTTAGCTATAGGGAAGACTCACCTTATTTATACATTCAGATGTCATGACCTTGAAGTCAGTTAACTCACAGCCCTGACCAAGTGGAAACAGATGCATTATACTCCTGGAAATAGGATAGTTCTAGTTTCTAGATACAGGGTCTGAAATTAGTTCTTAGCTCTAAGACGGCCTGAGATATCAGATATTAATGTCATCAGCTGTGTCATTTTTATGCATAGAAAAAACATTTTAGTTCAGTTGGGAGGTTTTTATGTTTCCTTCTAAGGTGTGTAGGATTCATGGTAAATTAAGGCACCTGGTTTTACAGGTGAAGGCATATAAAATGTGGTCCCTATAACATTTTTTGAATATCCTAAAACACACACAAGCTATTTTGCATACATATTTTGAAAACACGATCATGTGCTTTATCAGCATTTGTCTAGGATCATTCCCTAAGTAACCCATGCTTCTGTCACTCATGAGAAGAGCTGAGTAAAATTTATTTTGACAATGTGTTTTTTCAATTATGAAAAAAGGATGAAAAGTACCCAAAATGGCTGAATAAAAATAAAAATAATTTTAAAAAAATCAAGTTGACTGAAATGCTGTGGTCAACTCAAAAAGATTCAAACCCCCTCCCACCCCCCAAAATGTTTTGAACCAAGTTTAAATGTCTTTTCCTGTTTGAAAGAATTTAAGGTTGCCGATTTAATGAAAATTTTCAACAAAAAAAAAGTTTTGGTTTAAATTAAACTGGATTGTTCTGAGGATTTTTCAGTTCAGTAAAAAATGTTCACTTAGCTCTACTCATGAATAATGCTTTCAATCCCCAAAACATGCTGATCATACTTTTATACCACAACCAGCATTCAGTATTCCCATAATCTGTAGCACACCTTGGTCCAGTCCATACCTTATATGTATATTTTAAATATAATTGCTAGATAGAAAATAGCATCCAGGATTTTAAATTTCAGTTTTGCTTTATGCAGTACCTTTATTGAATAGTTTCGTTCCTTGGGTTTTTTTTTGGTTGTTCTTAAAATGTTCTTAAAGTGAAAGGGTGAGTCATTGCATCAAGAAAAAAAGGAAAGATACAAATAGTACACAGAACAATATCCTTTCCCCCTACCACAGGAAAAATGTAAGCTTTTCAGAAAAACTCTTTTACAGTTTGTTTAAATAGAATGGTGTAATTAGCTATTTATTGTGTTTTCAAATTATAGTTACACAATTTTCCTTGCTAACATGATGTTATATTAGCTAATACTGAAATGAAATTAGAAATCTCTTATGTAAGTCTGTACAAAAATAACTTTTTTTAAATTAACAAAAAACTAAATTGTAAATTCTGACAAATTTAGAAATGAATTATGGAATTTTAAGTAGATGGACTCCATCTGAGCAGAAATGGAATAAGATCTTTTATAGATAGTTTAAAATCTGTTACAATAAAAGCTGCAAGGGATGATGGCTGATTTTGCTATACAAATCATTTGGTGATAGATGTCCAGTATAAAAAACATGATGGATATTTGTCACTCCAACAATTTTAAAGTGAATTAATTACTGATTCTGACAGTTGCAGAAAGAAACAATAGAGACAAACTAATTCTTAAGAGTTTAGATAGAATTCTACGCTTATCTTCACATATATACTATACATAATCCTTTGCTCAAGGACTGTAAAATATTCCACACAGTTATAAATATTAAAAACTGTACTTATGCAACTACACTGAAAGTATTAACTGCTGAATAATCACTTGATTGACATTCAGTTTTCATAACTTATTATACAACTAAATGTTAAAACTACTATGTGGCAGAACTCTCCTACTGCTTATATACATATTTTCAGCCTTTTAGATACTGTAAAATAGAAATTCAGGCCACAAATCCTACTAATATCCAAAACATATGTTGGTTACTGTAACAGGGCAAGAGTAGTGAAACTCCTCACCTGCCCCTGTTAGTCTGGGTTTGTGAGGCTAAGGCTGGGCAGACAGCAGCCGGGAGCTGATTAGGCAGCAGCAGAGCTCTGGCCCAATCAGGAAAATAAGGAGCAGCTGAGGACCTGGCCCAGCACAGGAAACGGGAGGCGTGGCTAGCAAGGCAGAACAGGGTCTCTGGCAGCAGTCCAGAGGGGAGCAGAACCCTGAGCCTCCAAGCCTGATAGCATTTGGGGCACAAACTGGGAGTGTGACTGGCACCTTTGTAAATAAATGAGCATGTGGTTTGCACTGAAGACAGTCTGTCGTGACTCTCTTTGAGTCGACTGCTGAGAAATGGGGGTAGAAGAGCCCCCGTGACAGCTGGGGGCTTGTTTGGGATCCCGGAAAGCTAGCCACTGGCACCAGTGGCTGCTAAAATGGCTAGTCAAAACCATGCATGAGATGCAATAGTCCCACCAGTTGGAGCGGCAGATGCTGAAGGCCCTCCAGGACTTTATGAAGGAGCAGATTGGCCTCCAACAGCAGCTCATTCAGCAAGTGGTGAGTCCCATGAGTGAGGAAGGCGCCAAAACACCTGGTTGGGGACTTTGAAAATGGGCCAGGGGTTGACCCTGATGCTTTTCTGGGATCCTTTGAATGCGTTGCTGCAGTGGCTGGCTGGGAAAAGGACACATATGCCCTGCATCTTGCCCCATACTTAAGCAGAGAATTCAGGCAGTATCTATGTCTCTGGGAAAGGCTGAAGCCCAGGACTACAATACAGTAAAAGCTGCTACGCTGGATCGAGTCAGACTATCAGCTGAGTGCTACCGACATAAATTCCAGATGGCCAGGTTGACTGAAAGGCTATGTCCCCGGGCATTTGCCCAGCAGCTGACAGACTGGACCTCTAGGTGGCTAAGATCCACCACCCAGCTGGTGGAGGTGGTCATGGACAGCATAATTTTGGAAGAATTCCTGATGAGCCTGCCTGAAGCTGTCCGTGTCTGGGTCCGGCAGCACCAGCCAGGCAGGGTGGCAGAGGTGATGAGGCTCATCGAAGAATATGTGGAGGCAGAGATGCCCAGGAGGGCAGGGAACTCCAACAAGGATGGGGAACCTGCAGGAAAGACCAGGGTCCCTAACCCCAAAAAGGACTTTGAATGGAGGGCCAGGAAAACCCATGAACTGGTGTCCTGGCAATGTTTCCGTGCAGGCCACAAGAAGCAGGCCTGCCCAGAGATGGACTGCAGGCTTGCAGACTTTTGTGGGTTGACAGGAAATCCAGGAAGGCCAAAGAGGCAACCATTGGACACTATCCTGGTCCGGGGGAGGAGAGGAAGCTTTGGAAGGATTTGGTTGACCCTGCCTCCACCCAGTCATTAATCCGCCCGGGGCTGGTGAAGCCAAGCTCGATAGTCTCTGGGGCCATAAAGTGTATTCATGGGGAAACCTGACATTACCCGGTGGCTCAGGTGCCCCTTGAGGCAGAGGGGCAATTCAAATGGCAGCAGGATAGTGTGGTGTGAGAATTGCCATGCCTAGTGCTGCTGGGGGCAGACTGGGGGCACCCATCTAAGAAGGTGGGAGGAAAGCAGGACCCCCAGGGGAGAAGGAAGGAAAGTTTGGGGCACAGGACCCCAAGGCAAAGGGGAAAAAAAACCCTAGAGAGAAGCCAGAGGAGAAACAAGAAGCCTGCCTTGCTGACCCCGAGGGAAGTGGGAAAGGGCAAGATGTGCAAGCTGGGGCCTGACCAGAAAGCCCAAGCTCCTTGCAACGGGTGGGAAGAGGGGAGTGGTAGCTCTGTTGGCAGAAAGGCCATAGTAGCAGTCAGTGCCTAAGTCAGGCAAGGTCTGATCCCACAGGAGCGGTGCCCGAGATGTTAGGGGTAAAAGAATCCAGGGAGGTGCCAAAGGAATGAGGGGTGCCTAACCTGTCAGGAGGACAGCAAGGGGGGGAAGACACCCAAGAACAGCCCCAATCCCAGTCAGAGCCAGAAGTGGAATGCTGGCTCTGCAGACAGAAGGGATAGGAGGGGAGTGAGTGTCCATATGGAGGGTGGACAGACATGGATGAATGGGATCTCCAGGGGAATGATCCTTTGCATCCTCCCAGTCCCCAGAGATGCACTACTTCCTAGCGACAAGTATAGCAGGCCAAAGAGCGGTAGAGGCAGAAAAAACTGATAGGTTTTTTAAAGGGGGAGATGTGTAACAGGGCAGGAGTAGTGAAACTCCTCACCTGCACTTGTTAGCCTGGGCTTAGCAGGCTAAGGTGGGGCAGACAGCAGCTGGGAGGTAATTAGGCATAGCAGAGCTCTGGCCCAGTCAGGAAGATAAAGATCAGCTGAGGATCTGACCCAGTGATATAAGATGTGCCAGGACAGGAAACAGGGGAGGCGTGGCCAGCAAGGCAGAACAGGGTCTCTGGCAGCAGGCCAAAGGGGAACAGAACCCTGAGCCTCCAAGCCTGAGAGCATTTGGGGCACAAACCGGGAGTGCGACTGGCACCTTTGTAAATAAATGAGCACTGAAGATGGTCTGTGATAAGTCTCTTTGGGTCAACTGGGAAGCAGAGCCAGCTGAGAACCCAGGATGGAAGAGCATGCCCGGTGACAGTTACATAAACTGTGCTACAGTCAAAAGCAGACAAAACCTAAACCTAATAGATATGGGAAGCTACTACATAATGATACACACATACATACACTTATGCGTTATTTACTTATTTAAAGTCAAGCCTAAAGTTTCTGTGTTTAGTTAGCAATGAGTGATATTTTACCGAGGTAAACAATTAAAATGCATTTTAACAATGTTTACCTCAATAAAATATCATTCATTGCTAACTAAACACAGACAAACTTTAGGCTTGACTTTAAACAAATGTATGTGACATTCATGTAACATTTTACCTTCTAGTCAAGTCCAACATGAAGAGACGTAACCTGCAGTCTTTGACACTTCTAATATCAGTGAAGAGATGTATTAGTCTATGAATACAACTAATGTATTCATGAAGTTTTGTGGTCTACCGCTCCTCAATTATTAATTAGGAAGGGGGGGAGTATTTTCAAACTCTTGCAGGACTCGCACAAAACAGATGTGCGTTAACATTTTAGAAATCTGTACATTGAATACTATAAAAATTTCCTTGCATGAAGAGTGCTACATTCCAGGTAAAAGCCTCTATTACATGGAGTAACTTTTAAAAACAGTCATATACTAATGTCTATCTTTTCTGCTGCTGCTACCTTTTCTTTCACAATTCAGCTATGGCAGAGGGGATTGCAACTTTAGATGACCACGTTTCCTCAGCAATCACTTGCTTCTTGAAATACACAACACAGACAAGCATCTTATGTGTGGGAGACATGTTTACTAAATGGAGAGAGGTGTTTATGTCAGTGATGTGATTTTCATGGAATGGTTTTGTAACAGAAATTATCAGCAGCTACAAATGACCTAAGGTAACTCTTTATGTAAAATCTTTACTAACCCACCAAAATGAAACTAAGAAATGGAATATGCACCTTTCCGCTATTAGTCATGCTTCGTCAGGGATTTTCTTCAGCTGTCCTATTTTCAGTATGCATAATACACTCCCAAAACCAAAGAAACAATGTTGTTGCTCTGCTGTATCAGAAGCAGGTAAAGCAAGGAAAGAGTTTGCAGAATAAGCTACTTTCCATAATGTACCTTTTCATCCAAAGCCTTGTGGTGCTCAAACAAAGATTTCAGTGCTTTGAGAACCTCAACTTCACTGGAAACTCCTGAGGGGGACTGTGCTTGCCGTTTCACCACCGTCATCCTCAGAGACCTTTCATGTCTTGAAACAAGACACTCCAAATGCTCCAGTAACAGCTGCCGGGTTTAAACATAAAAGTACATTAATTCATTTGTACCTAATAATTAGAAACTGCACACAACCAAATGGCAATGACCTTTGCAACCTCCCTGTTTTTAGAAGCCTGTAGTTCTATTAAAACCAGAGCCAGCATTCCGTGACTCTAGATGAGAGGACACGAAAGAAAATAAAGGAATTTTATTCAGATCTTCTTTAAAAAAAAAACAAAAAACAAAAAAAAAACTCTACTATGAACTTTTGAAAACAATACATTTCTTTAGTGAGATTTTTTGTTTCCTGACTAAAATCAACTTAATATATTTAAATAACTTTTTTTAGGCACAGTAATTAATGGAATGTTAATCAAAAAATAACTAATATAACTAACCAGCTAATGCAATCTATAATTAATGATTGAAAATGTGTCACCTAATTGTATTTAATTTACATTAAAATGAACTTAAAAGAGAATGCAAAAACAAGCAATGCATTTTCATTAAAGTTTTAAACCACTTTATTTATTCTAAATGCATGTTGCATAACTAATGGTTCATGTTAATATGGCAAGCTTTAAATTTTCACTATCTTTTTTATAAACATTTTGAATATCCATAAATGTTGCCAGTGCTTTTTTTGTTTAAAAAAGGGGGGCGGGGTGTGCCGGTATTCATATCTTGATAATAAATTGGAAAAAAATGCCTTTCCCACCCCTCTTCTTCCAGTGGCGTGCTCCATTCTCCTCCTGACCCGCCCCCAGCTGGGCAGTGGGGCTGGCAAAGAAGATGCCGGTGCTCCATACCCCTGCGTACTGTCACAAAAAAAGCACTGAATGTTGTTATATACATTCTTTGTGATTTCTATCCTACATTCAGCTGAAGAAAATATTATAATTATATATTGTTGGCCATCTTTTCACTGATATATTGAAAATCTATTTATTTATCTGTGTTTTTATAAGGTACAAGAATGCCATTCATGCTATATCTGAACATGAAAATGGTTAGTTGTATATACATTAAAAGAGAGTGACTAACTTCAAGAGTCATACCATGTAGGAATACTGTAATTACAGAATACTCATACAATAGTAAGCCTTTTCAAAATGCATGTATATCATATTCATGTAGTTGGAAATTTAAAACTTACATGACGGATTTACTTATTATTACTCCTTTGATGGAAGATAGGTATATTTACCACATCTATGTTTGTATGTATTTATTCTCAGACATGTAGGAAACCTTACAATCCTATGAGTCAGTGATGGTTAAAGGTATGAAAGAAGCATAACCAGAGTATAACAGCAGTATAGTGGTAACGTACCTACAGAGAAATTACAGTACTCTTAATAAAATGGGATTGACCCACGTTTACCATTAGTGTACTTTGAAAACATTGGACACAGCTTGGTTGCATCACGCCAATAGTTTATAGCCATGCATACTAGTTACAGAAAGGCAGCAAAGATGTATTCAAGAGACTATATCAGGTTAATATATGGAAAACTTTAGCAATTCCACACAGTTGAAGAAAAAGGGAACACATTTTGTCATTCTGGAGTTAACAAAGATTAAAAAAAACAAGCCATATGAAAAGATGTGCATTAGCTTGCTCTACTGGGTCACAGGCTGATGTAATACAACTTGAAGAAAAGAGATGCAGGCTTTTTTGTGACGGCTATGGAGGCTGCTTTAAGGAGAAAGCATATTTGGAACCCCATCAACAAAGACTGATGAAGGGAAATACTATAGCATTGCTTTACACTAGTAATAAAGCAGAGTCAAAAATTCACTCCTATTCAGAACATCACAAACATGTGGTTAACTACTTTCTTGAATTTGGGCCTAAATTAGAGCATCTCCATATCATGCTTCTTAGAATCATAGAAGATTAGGGTTGGAACGGACCTCAAGAGGTCATCTAGTCCAACCCTCTGCTCAAAACAGGACCAACCCCAACTAAATCATTCCAGCCAGAACTTTTTCAAGCCTCACTTCAAAAATCTCTAAGGATGGAGATTCCACCATCTTCCTAGGTAACCCATTCCAGTGTTTCGCCACCCTCCTAATAATTTTTTTTTCCTAATATCCAACCTAGACCTCCTCCATTTCTATGTGAGATCACTGCTCCTAATTCTGTCATCTACCACCACTGAGAACAGCCTAGTCCCATCCTCCCTGGAAGGAACCTCCTTTCTGGTAGTTAAAGGCTGCTATCAACTCCCCACTCATTCTTCTCTTCTGCAGACTAAACAAGTCCCGTTCCCTCAACCTCTTCTTGTAAGTCATGTACTCCAGCCCCATAATTACTTTTGTTGCCCTCCTCTGGACTCCCCAAATTGTCCACATCTTTTTTGTAGTGGGGGGCCCAAAACTGGACACAATACTGCAGATGTGGTCTTACCTGTGCTGAATAGAGCAGAATAATAATTTCCCTTAATCTTCTGGCAGAAGATTGGGTTTAATGCAGCCCAATATGCCGTTAGTCTTCTTGGCAATAAGGGTACACTCATATTCAGCTTCTTGTCCACTGTAACCTACAGGTCCTTTTCTGCTAAACTGCTGACTTTCCAGTTTGTCCCCAGTCTGTATCAGTGCATAGGATTTTTTCATTTTAAGTGCAGGACTCTGCACTTGTCCTTTTTAAACCTTATCAGATTTCTTTTGGGTTAATCTTCTAATTTGTCTAGGTCATTCTGTATCCTAGCCCTACTCTCCAGCATATCTACCATTTCCCCAACTTAGTGTCAACTGCAAACATACTAAAGGAACAATCCACTCCATTCTCCAAGTCATCGTTGAGGCTGTTGAACAAAACCCGCTCCAGCACCCAACCCTTGGGGCACTCCATTTGTTACCAGCTGCCAACTTGATATTGAGCTTCTGGTTGCTACCCATTGAGCCTGATGATCTAGCCCACTTTCTACCCATCTTATAGTCCATTCATCCAACCCATATTACTTTAACTTGCTGATAAGAATACTGTCGGAGACCATATTAAAAGCTTTGCTATAGTCAAGGTATATCATGGGGACCACTTTCCAACATTCACACAGTCACCTCATCATTGAAGGCAATCAAATTGGTTAGTATGACTTGCCTTTGGTGAATACAAACTCACTGTTCCTGATCACATTCCTCTCTTCCAAGGGCCTCAAAATGAATTCCTTGAGGACCTAGCTCCATGAGTTTTCCAGGGACTGAGGTGAGGCTGACAGTTACATAATTCCCGTGATCCTTCTTCTTCCCTTTTTTGAAGAAGGGGAGTATATTTGCCTGTTTCCAATCATCTGGGATCTCTTAAAATTGCCACAAGTTTTCAAAGATAGTGGCCAATAATTCTGTAATCACGTCAGCCAACTCCTTCAGCATCCTCAGATGCATTGTATCCTGTCCTATGGAATTGTGCACATCTAGCCTTTCTCAATAGTCCTGAACCTGTTCTTTCAGCACTGAGGGCTGCTCACCTCCTCCCCATTCTCTGATGTACAGTGCAGTATTCTGGGAGCTGGCCTTATTTGTGAAGGCAGACGCAAAACAAATCGTTTTGAGTACTTCAGCTTTTTCCACCTTGTTCAGCACTAAGTTGCCTTCTCCATTCTATAAGGGGCCCACAGTCTCCCTGACCTTCTTATTACTAACATACCTGTAGAAACTCTTCTTGTTACCCTTAAGGTCCCTTACTGACTTCAACTTCATTTGTGCTTTGGCCTTCCTGATTTCATTCCTGCATGCTCGAGCAGTATTTTGATACTCCTTCCTAGTCATCTGACCACCCTTCCATTTCTTGTAACATTCCTTTTTGTGTTTAAGCTCACCTGTATATTGGGATGGTTTGTTCTTGTGCTCTCAGTAAGGTTTCTTTAAAATTCTTCCTAGGCTCTAGCTCCATGCTGCACCACTTTACTAGAGTCTAAACAATTTGACCCTATATGTCACAGTTATCAAAAATCATGTAATGCATATTAATAGACAAAATATTTTGTTATCTTTAAGTTAAGATTCTAGTTAACATTAAAGATGGAATAAGTATAATATTCAAACAGAAGAGAACAAGCCCACAGTATTTGAAAGAAGAGAAAATGACTTTTACGAGACAGATAAATATTAAAATATTCTCACACTTAATCATAAAATCTGTTAAACAAATGTACATGTGATTTTTTGGTATATTTTATCACAAAGAGAAATGATCTGACATCATAGCTAAGTGCTGAAATTATGGAAATTATATACCACTTGCAAACGTTAAACATCAATTTTTACTATATTGCTTACAGAAGGGTTTCAGAGAAGGATAAGAATGGAAGGGACCTCAAGAGGTCTTCTAGTCCAATCCCCTGCACTGAAGGTAGGACTAAGTTTTATCTAGACCATCCCTGGTAGTGTTTGTCTAACCTGCTCTTAAAAATCTCCCATGATGGAGATTCTACAACCTCCTTAGGCTATTTATTCCAGTGCTTAACTATCTTGGCAGTTCAGAAGCTTTTGCTAACGTGGAACCGAAATCAGCCTTGCTGAAGTTTAAGCCCACTGCTTCTTAGAATCATAGAATCATAGGGCTGGAAGGCACCTCATTAGGTCATCTAGTCCAATCCCCTGCTAAAAGCAGGACGACTTCCACTAAATCATCCCAGCCAGGGTTTCGTCTAACCGGACTTTAAATATCTCCAAAGACGGAAATTCTACCACCTCCCTAGGTAACCCATTCCAATGCTTTACCACCCTCCTAGTGAGAAAGTTTTTCCTAATATCCAACCTCAACCTCCCCAACTGTAATTTGAAACCATTGCTTCTTGTTCTGTCCTCTGTTATCATCGAGAACAGCCTAGGTCCCTCCTCTTTGGAGCACCACTTCAAGTAGTTGAAGGTTGCTATCAAATCCCCCCTCAGTCTTCTCTTCTGTAGACTAAATAAGCCTACTTCCTTCAGTCTCTCCTTGTAAGTCGTGTGCCCCAGCCCACTAATAATTTTCGTTGCCCTCCGCTGGACTCTTTCTAATTTGTCCACATTCTTTCTGTAGTGGGGAGCCCAAAATGGGACACAGTATTCCAGATGAGGCCTCACCAGTGCCAAATAGAGGGGAATAATCACATCCCTCGATCTGCTGGCAGCACTCCTACTAATGCAGCCCAATATGCCATTGGCCTTTTTGGCAACAAGGGCACACTGTTGGCTCAATCCAGCTTCCCATCCACCATAACCCCCAGGTCCTTTTCTACAGTGCTGCTATTTAGCCGATCGGTCCCCAGCCTGTAGCAGTGCATGGGATTTTTCCATCCTAAGTGCAGGACTTTGCACTTGTCCTTGTTGAACCTCGTGAGGTTTCTCTTGGCCCAGTGTTCCAATTTGTCTAACTCTCTCTGGATCCTGTCCCTGCCTTCCAGTGTGTCTACCATTCCCCCCAGCTTGGTGTCATTCATGAACTTACTAAGCACGCAATCTATCCCATCATCGAGATCATTGATGAAAATGTTAAACAGAACCGGCCCGATGACCGACCCCTGGGGCACTCCACTCATAACTGGTTGCCAACAAGATATTGAGCCATTGATTCCTATCCGCTGAACTTGTTGATCTAGCCAGTTTTCTATCCACTTTACGGTCCACTCATCCAACCCATAGTTCCTTATGTTGACGACAAGAATGCTGTGGGAAACCGTATGAAAAGCCTTGCTAAAGTCAAGGTATACCACATCAATGGCTTTTCCCACATCCATGAATCCAGTCATCTCATCATAGAAGGCAATCAGGTTGGTAAGGCATGATTTGCCCTTCGGGAATCCATGGTGACTGTTCCTGATCAGTGTATTTTCCTCCAAGTGTTTCAGGATGGATTCTTTGAGAACCTGCTCCATAATTTTTCCAGGGACAGAGGTGAGGCTGACCAGTCTGTAGTTCCCTGGATCCTCCTTTTTCCTTTTCTTGAAGATAGGTACTATATTTGCCTTTTTCCAATCCTCCGGAACCTCCCCCGTTCGCCACAAGTTTTCAGAGATAATAGCTCTAGCAGAGATAATTGTTCTATCCTCAGAGATTAAAGAGAATTTTTTCTCTCCCTTCTTCTTGTAACAGTTTTTAAGTACATAAAAGGTTATCATGTTCACCTCAGTCCTCTTTTCTCCAGGCTAAATAAACCCCCTTTTTTTTTTCTAATCTTTCCTCATAGGTCATGTTTTCTAGACATTTTAATAATTTTTGTTGCTCTTTTCTGGACTTTCTCCAGTTTGTGCCATCTTTCCTGGCATGGGACACCCAGAATTATACAAAATACTCACCTGAGACCTAATCAGTGTAGTATAGTTTTATCTAATGGTCATTGATTTTTCTGGAAATTAACTTTGAACATTGGTATTTTTCCAACTGATAGTCATATGAATGCTTGAGAGGACAGGTCCTCATTCTCTGGTGGCTTAACAATGAGTTTATTTATGCTTTTCAATAGAAATTGACTCCTTACTGAGAGTCACTTATTTCTTTTCCACAGTGTATGAAAATGATTATGTCAGCTAACTTGAAGGCCTTATTAACTGACACTCCCAAAGAAAGGATCATCTAATAGGTAGAGCTCTAGCCTGGACCATGGGAGATGGGTTAAATTCTCTGCTCCACCACAGACTTCCTTTGTGGCCCTGGGAAAGTCACATAGCTCTTGTGCCTTAGTTAGCCATCTTTAAAAAGGGGGCTAATAATTTTTCTCTTATCTCACAAGTATTTTGAGAGTATAAATAAATTTTAAAAGACTGCAAAGTGCTCAGATACTATTGTAATGAGAACCACATAATTATTCTAGGCCTGGTCTACACTGCTGTTGGCCATCGATGGGAGATATGCAAGCTATATAATGGTATGACTCCGCTGCAGTGATGGGAGTGCCGGTTGGTAAACACAGCCTTACTCTTTTTGTGGCATTGGGGTGGGGGGCGGGGAGGGAAAAAGGGAGGGATTTATTGCATTGACTGGAGAGCACCTCTGGATTTGATTGACTGGGTCTTCACAGCCAGCTCAATCCATCTCGCTTCATCAATCTATTCAGTCCAGCAGTATAGACATATTCTAAAATAGCTATTGTTGATGTTCATAGAGGGCAAAGGATGTTTAGGGTATGATTAAGAGAGATAAATCACAGTATTTGTCTTCTGGGTACTGCAAGGATTGCCCGCTCCATTTAACCCTTAGCATAAGAAAGCACTGGGGTTTCTTCTAGGGGATGGTGGTTCTGCAAAGCATTCCAATGTGGCCAAACAGCTAAATTTCACAATATGGCCTGGATCTTTGGTGTGGCTTTTTCATGTTTAGGTTTACTCCTGACAACTAAAAAGTTCTACAAAGTAATCTTCAGTTAGCGGGCTCACTTTTTCTGTGTTGTGAACCTCAGTTCTCCCACTAGAAGAGTGGTCTCCAAACTTAGGGAAACAGAAGAAAATGTGGGGAGACTTGTGGTGGAGCCTGGGGCAGCCCCATAGGGGGGCAAGGAGACAGCACTATCCCGCCCCACTCCACCCCCTGCATTGACACTTTCCTTTGGTACCAGAGAACCCTATGAACTTATCCAAGTTTTTCTTGAGAATACAGTACAGCAAATGTAGAAACTTCATTTTTCCTCCATATGCATTTTTCATTTCTTGTGGTTTTAGGAAAGAAACAAGCATTAAAAATGCTTGTTTTAATTCATGTAAACATTTGTATTCCATTTGTATCTGCACAAAAGACACTATCACAGGACCTAATCAAGTCAGCTACTCCATCAAGGGCTCATTCACCTGTTCATCCAATAATGTGATTTATGGCATCATGTGTCAGAAATCCCCACCCCCCACCCCATAATGGACAAACAGGACAGTCTCTGCGCAAAAGAATAAATGGACACAAGCTGATATCAGAAATTACAACATTCAAAAACCAATAGGGGAACACTTCAATCTCCCTGCTCACTCCACTGATGATTTGTTAATAGCTGTGCTCAAACAAATGGATAACAAATCAAAGCTTCAAAGAGAAACTGCAGAACTGGAATTTATATGCAGATTTGACACTGTTTCCTCAGGGTTAAATGGGGACTATGGATTTTTTTTCTCATGACAACAGTTGATTTGACCTCACCTTCCTCTATAGTCTGTTCCAGTGCTTGAATCTTAACAGCTACTTTGATTTGCTGTTATAGTCTGATCTGATGCAATGATTTACACTTCCCTTCATTTATTTTCCTCCCATTCTTTAAGTTCCCCATCTTCAAAGCATCTGACAAAGTGGGATTTTCTCCCCTGAAAACTCATATGATAAATAAATTTGTTAGTCTTTAAAAGTGCCACAGGACTCCTTGTTTGTTTTGCTGAACTAGACTAACACAGCTACCCTTTTGGAATTTGTATTCTAGTAAAAATAAAAATTAATCCATTATCAAAAAGCTTAAAATCAAAGGCTGCATTTACAAAAGTGTTCAGTGTCAACAACTGGAGCCACAGTTCCAAGGAACTTCAGTTCTCACTTAGGCATCTACATGAAGTGACCATTTTAAAAAGTGGTCTGCCCCTAGCTGTGGACTAGGCCATTTTATGTAGCCACCTAAATGGGAGCAGAGTTCTTGAAAACTAAGTAACTCTGATAGATGATGGAAACTGTTTACTGAGAGCTATTGAAAATGTGTCCACAAGTTTAACCACAGTGCATCTTCCCCAGATCTCTCCTTAACCACAGAATGTGACATATCTGTAATGTACATTTTATTGTGAACCAGTAAAGACTCAGGAAAATTTTCCTCAGATTCCTTTGTACACAATGATAAATGGTTTCTTCAGGCAAATAATACAATACATGAAGATCTATATGTTCCATGGAGTTACATTCCATTAACACTAAGATTTCATGTCGCATCACTTTTGCAAAAGAGCTGTGTCTTAGAACCACAACATAACAGGTCTGTTAAGAACCTTTAGAATTTGTTTTAAATGATAATTAAAGGTTCACAATCAATGTCATGAGGTACTGCAGATAGCCTGCTCCTTCACACTGCCATGCTGCTCTGACATGAGAATTTCCAGTGGGATAGATGTGTAACAAGGAAAAGAACGTGTAGTTCTTCAGCTATAGCAGCAAGCAGTCTGAATTTATCAAGGCAAAATATTGAATTGTTGCTAAGTTTATAAAGAATCTAAAAATGCAGGTGAACTTTTCTCATATGGTTTGTGGGCCATAAAATTCCCAAGATGGAATTTGCTATTATCTATTGCTGATAGTTGAAATCCCATAGTGTTAGCAGGATAAATAGAGTTGAATTAGCAAGGTGTATTTAGAAATCCTGATATCTGGTGACCACAAAGTGAAAAGATGCCTTCACTATTTAAAAAAACAAAACAAAACAGAACTCCCAGCCCCACAACTTTAAAAATGAACTAAACACCATTTTAAAAGTTTAATATAAACAAACCCCACGTGTATGGAGAGAGCATTTGTAGGATTTCCATAATTTCCTTTGTTTTATTAAGACATACATTTATATACATGATTAAGACCCCCATCTCAACAAGACACTGATGAATGTGGTTGATTTTCACAGATCAGAATTACATGATTATAATGAGTAAAGTTTACTGAATTAGGATCTTAAACAGGAAACCTACCTATTTACATAGGTTAGCAATTACATGTGGACAGATTAGACAATTAGACAATTGTAGTTATTTTATGCATTATGAGTTGGGCAATTAAAACTGCATAAAGTTGAACACGTGTCTTTTGAAGGTTTGAGGCTTTAAGCCAATACATTGAAATCAGTGGGATTATTCACAGTTTGCAGGCTTTGTAGGGGCTTAAATTATTATTTTTTTAAATCTCTCTAATAGGTATTTATAGAATTTCTCACTTCAATTCCAATAGGGCCATTTTATTAAATTGTCAAAATAGTTAACAACAGGAAGAGAGATGGAGGACTCAAGCAGCAAAAATCAAGAGAAAAAAACTGGGGGAAAGTGGACAGAGGCATGAAAAAATGCGGAGTAAAGAAAAAGTTGGGAAAGAATAGTTGTGGAAGAAAATGGATCCTGAAAAAGAAGGACAGATGCATCAAAAGAAAGTGGAGCTCAAGGAAAGTAGGGAAAAAAAGAGGTAGTAAGTTATTTTTTTATGATTATTGAAAACGATGGTTGATTAATTGTTTTGAATCAATGCTATAATAGTTTAACTATTCACATTGAATGAGGGGAGAGTACATTTCCCTGTCCTTCTGCTCAAGAGGAATTGTATTCCTCAAGAGGAATGTGTATTTGCAACAGCTTTTGTTCTGTAAAGCTAGCAGGTATATAATTTGTTGGATTAAATGGCACTAAAACTTACACTCTGCCTAAAGCAACTCCTCTCCTGTCCTCCCCGAAGCTCATGTATCTTGTTTTTTAAATTTGATTTGGCAAATGTATTTAACATGGGTGGGACTGCATTTTCAAATGCATCTCTGTGAGTTAGGAATGCAATTCCTATTGAAAGTCAAAGTCAATGTGACTTGCATTTCTAAGTGACTTAGATACTTTTGAGAATTCTACCCTATGTTGTTAAAATGACTATCTGAATACAAATGTGTGAATTATCTGTGTGTCCCAGCATTTTCTAAGTATCTGAATTGTATGGCAGTTGTTCTAAACACCGTTACTTTTTAGTAAATCACAAATGCTGAGCATGTAACAAATCTTGATTATAACACCAATCCTTAATCTTTAGATGCAGATAACTAGTTGTTCGATAATAGCCAGAAAAGAGCATTAACCTAAAGGTACTGAGATATTCGTCCTTTGAATGCAACATTAAAAGCTAATACAATGAGTTCTTATGTTATTGTTGTAATATATTACATATATCTAATTATATAATATATATATTACAATTACCAGTTACCATTTTCTTGATGATCATCTGGACAGGTTAATACTAAATTGGGCATAATCTGGAAGTTGCTTGTTGGTAATGGCCAGGGAGTTAGTTGTATCTGGATTCATAAACAGACCAAGGCATGCTGCTACTACACTAACCAGATTGGCCATCAGCAATTCACTAAACTGAGCCAGCTAGACAACATCATCATCATATTAGAGATATTGAAGCAGGAAGGTGTTCAGCTGAATACCACCAACAGCTGTCTCCTCAAGCTTGTCTATCAATCAATCAATACCAATATTGAAGAATGGTGGCAGAACGAAGCTTGGTCAGACTAATGTGGAAACCATGCCATGTATCTATGGGGTGTTGAGCAGGTGGCAACTATCAAATACTTGGGAAAGATCATACACAGTGCTGGAATATTCGAGAAAGATGTGGGTACACATGCAGCTGCAACTGGGGCAGTGTTTGGGGTCCTTCAGTGGCCTGTGTGAAGATGCTGTGACATCAAACTTGCTACAAAACTACAGAGCTATAGAACTACGATTATACCAATTTTATTGTATTGGCAATGAAAGGGAGGTGCTGAGAAAGTGAAAAATTTACATTTTCGATTGTCATTGACTTTGTCAACTGCTCCAGATTAGGTGACAAGACAAGATCAGCAAGGAAGATCTTCTTAACTGAACCCAGCAATCACCTCTGTCAGTACTGGTTTCTTTTCAGTGGCTTTCTTGGTACAAACATATTAGGACGGAAGACCAAAACATGACAAAGTGTGTTTACAAGAAATGCTACTTGTGACTGCTATGGCAATTTTCTGCAATACCATTAAGAAATCTCATTGAATTATGTTTAAAATATCTTTGAAGTCCATTGTATTATTGCAAAGCTTATGCATTATTGTGGATCTGGATGATAAAGCGAGTATACTGAACAATATGGCAGACAAGAATGGTCTTTTGGAACAATACATATGAAATGGATTTCCTGATAAATATCCAGGTGGAAGTGAATGCAAATTCCTCTTCCCACGCTCTGCAGCCTTTTGAAGCTCTGCCCCGAGGAAGGGATCATTGTCTTCTGATTACCAGTTCCTGGAATCTGAAGAGCAAGGCTCAGGCTGTATAAAGGAAAGACTAACCTATATATGTGGGTGGTTGTTCTAAGGTAAGGCTGTTATGAACTTGTAACCACAGAAACCCTTGATTGGATTTGAAAAAAATGACTCCCAGCAGAGCTCCTGCTGGAGTTGGGGTGATCTCTGGTAAGCATATTAGAATGCATAGAGAGTATTTTATTGTTTGTAATGTTTTCTCTGCAATGCTTTTACCTTAAGAATAAATTCTTTAATTTGGAAAGAACTGTATGGTAATTTGTAAATACAGGTAAATATACTCTTTATAACCCCTGAAGCACAAGAAAAGCTCAGATACTGCCTAGGCAATGTGGCTTACTTGGAATAAACACAGTGTAGGCAGGGAACCAATGCAACCTGGAAAAGCCCCAGTCAGGAGGGAGAAAGATGCGAGTCTACCCCAAGAGAGCTGATGGCTGGGAGCCTAATAATTGATGCCCTTACAGGACCATGGAAAGAGGATAGTGTTGTCTTGAACTGTGACAGCTGCTTCATGTCTGTCGGACATGTTTCAAAAAGTTTCCGTGGTCTAATAACATTGCCAATGACACAGACTAAACATCAACACCTAAGACCCTAACTACGATCAATCTGTTTAATAAGCATAATTTTTAACCAGTATTCCTAAACCTATGTAAAACATTTCTTTTATTATAAACTATTTTTATTCATTAAAGGCTCCACCTGGTGTAGAATAATGGAAACCTTGATTTCAGAAATGACTGACCTTCTTTAGGAATACTGGTTAAAAATTATGCTCATTAAATTACATAGTGAGAGACTGATAAAACCTAGATAAAAACAAACCTTTTACATTTAATCCTCCCTTACCTAAAGATAGTAATTTTATTTTGGTAGAATGTATACATTAAAAGGATATGTTGATATACAACATTATAGCATTTGGCATGGTTGAGAAAATATGTAGGCCTTTATGAAACACACTTTTTTGTTTTTATTACTCTGGAGTAATCTAGATTCCCTTCAGAATGACAGTTCACAGAAATCTAACAGCCATATGTATCAATGTTGTGGAAGTTAGAATTAAGATTGTACATGATAGCTCAATTCTGAGAAATGTGTATTTGTATTGGTTATGCACCTGTGTAATTTATTTATGGAAAGACAGTTTGTCAGTGAAAGCAGAAAATGTAATGTTGAGAGATGGGGTGTTGGGTGTTAAAGTAAATTAACTAAACATTTATTTGCTTGCAAAGGTTTGTGTGGCTGGGAGATTCCTTAAACAGCCTTAACTACTTATAACTACTTTTATTCTTTTTAGGATTATATATATTGTTTATTATCTTCATATTTTATGGAGTAATTCCTGTGAATGCTGAAATTACCACTGAAGAACATATTAAAAGGATTGTGTTCAGAGAAATGATTTTGTAAGGGTTGGAGTATTCTGGTTTTTTTTAAATCATAAAACAAAAAAAATAGACTTGAGATAGACTTGAAAAACATATATATGCCCAAGCCTGAACCAGTTTTCAAAGGCCTTAGCATACAACTCACATGAACCAATGCCAGAACTCAGACGCCATATAGTCTGCCTCAGCAACCTTGGAAACTTACAATGTTACAAGGAATACCCTGCACATAGCGTGTGAGAACCAAGGGCTATGTTGCAAAGCCTTGTAATGGCTATGTTGCAAAGATTTGGCCCTGCTTAGAGCGTATGGGAACTGATAGCTATGTTGCAGATGTGTAAAAGCGTATGGGAGCCAAGGAGCATTGTTGCAAAGAGTGTAAAAGCGTATGGGAACCGAGGGGCAATGTTGCAAAGACGTGGGACCCTCTGAGAAAATAGGAGGGGTATGGAGGACATAAAGTCTATAAATATTGGCTCCATGGATAATCTTATCAGACAAGGTTGAACAGATTCAAGACGCCCCATGGCTTCAGCTACGGTAGCAAGTGGGGTCTGTTCAGAGAAGACAGAGAAAGGTCAGGTCCTGGTCTTGAAGCTGACTAGGCTGGCACGTAGGCCCGAGCTCATCAAATAGAGGTCAGCACCTGATCCACGATGGTGGCAAACTGACACGTTGGTACAGAGTTCGGTGAGTATCAAGAAATCACCAATAGGCCTCGGTGAACACTGGTTTGATAGTAGCTACAGGTAGAACAGTAAAAGTAACAGAAGTATTTAGCACCCCAGGTCCTGGTGTTAGGACTAAAGTAGGTTAGCATCCCTACCCCTGAGGGTTTGGGGAGGTAGGTATAAGGTTAGGGAACAAGCAGTTTAGCACCCCAGCCTGGGAGTACAGGTAGATAGCCTGCCATCCCCTTTGAAGTTAGGGGCACCCCTTTGAAGCTAGGGGCAAGTGCAGAGTAATAAGAACAGTTATAGTAATTAAATAGTTAATAATGCACATTTACTTTGATTTGTAAGGCCTGCTGCAGCACAATAATATTATTAGCATAACAGTAAAGTTTTTAATCTTGCAAGCTAAAAAGAGTGTACACTTACAACAAGAAAAAGTGCATAAGTGTTATTGTACTCATGATGATCTGCAATAAACATTTTATGCTTATAATTCTCCTGATTCCATTCCTATTTTCCCTGATGATGTTGATCTTTAGTACTCCTTTACCCCCCTTGTTCTTCGCCTTATGGGAACAGTATTTAATTCCTATACTAATCACTTGGGTTACCGGCTGGCTCGGTTTAACCCTTTATAATCTGGTTCCCTTGACTACTGATGTACCTGTAAATGCCCCCTCTCCATCAGATCAAGGCCGGGCTATTATCCCGGTGGAAAAAGAACCTGTTGTCCAAGCGCACCCCTCGATGAGTACCACGCCGAGGGTAGATAGTGCTAAGCATGGTGTCAGCAGAAGTGGGATTCCTAAAAGGGATTCTGATGGAGGAAATCTTGGACACATCTCTGACACAACTCCAGGCAAACGTAAAAGATCCCTTTTGTCACAAGGCAAAAGTCTACCTGGAACCCCTAGGTTTAAAATTCTACTAGAGAAAGATAAGAATGGCTTCCCTGTTCTTTATGAAAAAGCTCTCTCTTGTGCTAAAAAAGGCATGAAGGGCAAGCCCGAGGAGAGTTTAAAATTAGGCCCACACTTATCAAATTCACTTCCCCGCTCCGAGAATTTAGGCTGGGAGGAGGAATTGTGTATTAACAAATTAGAAAAACAACTCTTCCTCAATAACATTGTTCTCACTAAGTTTGGATTTTTGAACAGTGTTATCCCAGAAGATAGGTTAACAGTTCCCAATGATGATAGTTGGATGTTTGGAGCACCACGATCAGGCCATTTAACAGAATACCAACATACAATAATAGATGAAGTAGAAGATAGCTTGGAAAAAGAGGGGATCATAATTGAATGCACGGGGTATGAATCAGAGGCTGCCTTAATTCAAGAAGCAGTATATGTAGATATCAATCAAAGTTTGCAAGATCCATTTTCAGGCTTAGATCATACTGAAGGGACACCAACAGTTAATGTTTTGGATCTCACTAATTTCAAGCGCTTGGTGTCAAAAGATCCTCTGTACAAGAAGGGATTTGATGTCAGTCAAAACACTAGTAATTCTCTCAGAGTCCTCCGTATAACAAAACTCAGAGGAGCAAAAGAAAAACGTTTTCAAAAGGATTGGATTCCAATCAGAAAATATACAGGGCAATTAGAAGGAGAGGAAGATGCTCTCCAAAAATTACATAAAGTTCTTAAGCTTACAGCACGTATCCAAATTGCAGACACAGATGGCTTGGAGTTTTTAAAAGTGAAACCAACTGAAGCGAAGCCTATCGCCGCCTCTCTTCTTCCCCCTTCCCTCCCTCCCCCCGTCACAGGGCCCGGGGGGTGACAGCCCCCCCCCCTTGGAATGCCAAGTGATAAAATACACTCCATATCAGGATTGTCAAGAAGCTTTAAACAGGCTAAGAATAACTCAGGAGGAAAATGAAACATGCAAAAATGCCAATGCTAACTCAGAGTCCCCAGAACAATATGAATTAAGTCCAGAGGTTATAGCCCTTCTTAATGACCGAGCTAAAAGGCTTAAGAAAGAAAAAAGGGTTAAAGAACAGGAGGAGGAAGAACAAACAATACCCCTCATGAATGCAGAAGAACGCAATAATTTATTATTAGCTCTTCTTGAAGAGCAAAAGGAAAAAGAATTACAACAGACCCTACCTAAACCCTTAAAAAATAAGGTTCCTCTTCCTGATCAACCACCACAAGTCAATGTAGTGCAGTATAAAATAACTGATCAAACTCAAGAAGAGGGAGGAGGTTCTATTATAACTATAGATGAAGGCCTCACTCCAAAAGACATTCAAGAGTTAAAAGAGACTCTGGGTACTAAATTACCTTTTTGAGTCATGGGCAGCATGGGTACTCAGAAATCTGTTACTGTTATCAGATTTTACAATGACACCTAGAGAATTTAGAGATCTCTTACCGGTCCAATTAAAAGTGCCAGCTAGGCAAATATTTCCTTTAGGTACAAAACAAACACAACAAAATGCAGGAGTATTGGGATTACAACTTATGTTAGCAATGGAAAATGATTTTGGAAATCGGGGATATCTCCCTAATCATTTGGCATCACTGGTAATTAAATGGGTCAGAAGGCATGCTATGGGCTTTGAATGGGCAAACTTCCTAGCAGCCATTATAGTAGAAGGAAAGTTACCAGAATACATTCTCAGTACTAACCCTGGTCAAACTGAGAAGATGTGGGAAAATGCAACAGGAGCACAGGTTATTAGAGGGACTTTTACTCCACCCACTGAATTAATAGGACCCTCTCAGTTATATAATCCTGCCAGAACAGCCATACAAACAGATCCAGCCACAAGTACTAATTATGGCAAAGCAGGCACAAAACCCTGGAACCAAGGCCAATACACCCCAAGTCCTAAACCTTACCCCACATCTCCAAAATATTACCCCCAAACTCCTCGTCCCCTGATGCCTTCTTATGAAAAAAAGACTCCTTATGACAGAAAGACCCCTACAAAGCCAACTGCACCTCAACCCCGCAGGCTGGCTTTTGAGGATACAACACTTTTAGATAGAGCAGCATTTGGGTACCTCAGGAATCAAGGGGCAGACCCTGGAGATCTGAAAAAGCTTGCCTCACCACAATTACTGGCTGCAGCAAAAAAGGCAGGTTTCAGTTTCATACCCAAATCCTCAGCACCCTCTGAGTACAATCTTAGATCCCGTGCTGACATTAAACAGCCTCAGCATTTCAGAGAGCATCAGGACTAGGAAGTGGCCTTCCTAAAAGTCCCCGGAAGGGAAAACAATTCCATGGGTACACCCCTGGATAAAAGACCCTATATAACTTTAGGCAAACATAAATTTCTTTTAGATACAGGAGCTCAAATTTCAATCCTTAATCACATTCATGAAAATGCCAAATTAACATCTGAATCTATAATAGTAGCAGAAGTTACAGGAAAAACAGAACTTCGTATTTTACAGGATAATAGATTCCCAGGCCTCACCCTTTTTAATCCAAGTGCTCAATATTCCATCATAGGGACAGATCCTATTTTAATAGTTCCTCAGTTTAAAGAGGCTTTAATGAGATTGCTTAATTTTACCCCCACTCCCTCTCAATCAATTCTTCAAGTTAATATAATTTCCACAGCTCCTTTTTTTGTAGAAGTAGATCTCTCACTTTTAAGGCAACCACCTCTGTATGGATGCTTTAAGCAAGCAAAATGGAAAGACCAGTGGATTAAAAATCATTGGCTGGAAGCAGTTCCCCTAGGGAAAATGAGACATTATATTCCTTGGTTTCCTGTTCCAAAAAAGGTTCCAGGAGAATATCGAATAGTTTGGGATTGTAGAAGATTAAATCAAGCCACCCAAGGAAAAGGAACATTGGCATTATCTAAATATGATATCTGGTCTCTCAATTTTAAGTTTTTCATAACTCTTGACTTAAAGGACATGTTTTATCAGATTCCAGTTCAAGACCCTCAAAAGTATTAGGAGTTAGGATAGGCAATCAGGATTTCAGACTCCTAGTGGTTCCTCAAGGGTACGTATTGGCTCCTGTGTGGGCTCACACGACTTGCAGGCAACATCTTGCCCAATTCAATCAATTTGCAGTAAATTATATAGATGATATTATTATTGGAGGAAATAATACTGTTGAAACTTCACAGCGAGCTCAAACTGTTATGGGACATCTTCAAAGTTTAGGATGGAAATTCAAGGAACCTCTAGACCTAGAACCAAAAGAAACTGTTACAATTCTAGGCCTTTTAAAATCACAACATCACTTGGCCTATACAAAACCAATTCCAGATGTCCAGGATATTCATGGCAAAAATAAAAAGCAATGGGTCCAGAAACTATTGGGAAATCTAGCATTTGCCTCAGAATTCTTACCCCTGAACACCTTAAAGAAGATAGGAGAAGCAGGGCCAAATCTTTGCAGCATAGCCATTACAAGGCTTTGCAACATAGCCCTTGGTTCTCACACGCTATGTGCAGGGTATTCCTTGTAACATTGTAAGTTTCCAAGGTTGCTGAGGCAGACTATATGGCATCTGAGTTCTGGCATTGGTTCATGTGAGTTGTATGCTAAGGCCTTTGAAAACTGGTTCAGGCTTGGGCCTACCCTAACAAACTCCTATTTCTATAATTACATAAACTCAATAATATAAAATCCCATTCCTAAATCCACCTTCTACAATATGTTAAAATCTTTTGCACCAGTCATTATTCCAATGGTGCAAGATAATTTAGAGATCAAAAGTAAAGGGAAAAGAGAACAGTTGGCCAACTCTTACTAATTGTTTCTGGATTGAGTATCTCTCTCTGTTGCTAGGACTCTCATTATTTTAGTCACCAGGGTTCCTTTTAACAGTCACCACAATACAGACCTAGCATAATAATTGCAGTTATTAACCATGGCTATTGTATTATTAAAGAAAGAAAAAGAAAACATTAAACATCACAAATGACAAAACACACATGATAAACTGATTACTTCAAGTCAGAGTCACTGAGATAAAGGCAAGAAAAAATTCCCGGATCATCTAGTCTGACCTCATCTATATCACAGGCCACCCCACCACCAAGCACCTGCACCCAAAACCCAACCACCAAAATGACCAAAAGTATTGCTGTCCACAGGAGATAAGACCATTTTGTGCCACAAGAAGAGAAGAAGTGGGACCCATGTTTAAGGACTTGTCTACACATAAAATGTTGTAGTGGTACCATTGCACCCCTGCAGGAATGCTGCTGTAGCATTTCAGCAAAGTCACTACCTACACCAATGGGAGGGATTCACCCTTTGGCAGGGATACTCCTCTGCATTAAGAAGAAGTATGTCAACTTGCAGGAGGATTCCCATGTCGAACTAGCACTGCCCACATTAAGATTAGCTCAGTTTAATTGCATCAGTCAGGGATGTGGATTTTTCACATGCTTGGGCAACGTAGTTATGCCAACCTAATTTCTTAGAGTAGACCAAGCCTATGGCTCCTGAAGTGGCAGAGAACTGACTAAGTGATATATATTCTTATAATCCCGGCAAGTGACCTGCAGAGGAAAGTGAAAAATCCCCAGGGACTCTGCCAAGTTGACCTGGGGGAAAATTTCTTCCCAATCCCACATACAGTGATCAGTTAAACTATGAACATGTGAGCAAGAATCAGTTATCTAAACTCAGTGCCACCTCGGAGCCTTGGCCTGCCCCATCTAGGGCTTCATCTCCAGCTGTGGCCATTTATGATGCTTCTGAAGAAGTAGACAACTCCAATGAAATGAAATAGCCAGAATACACTGAGGTGGGGAAATCCCTTCCTGACTCATTACAATCTCTTCTGTATTCTCTCTCTCTGTAGACCTTTAAACAGAGATTATATCCTTGAGAATGAACTGCCTGTGGGGGCATTCTTCATTTGGTAAATTAAGACTAAAGTATATTATTTCCCACAATTTTGAGTCCATCTTGATATCTCATAGATATTTAAACTGTTTATAATGGGGCAAAATAATTTGTTTATAGGCAGGTGGATCCTGTAGGTTATTAATTGTGACTTATCATTTGAAAGATGGACAAAGCAAGCCATCAATTAAATTCTATGAAATCAAAGAAAATATTTAAAACTTAGAAGCCATTTTAAGGAACTGTCTTAAGACAGGGCAATAGCAAATAAGATGTGTTACATCCAATTACATCACATCTTTCTCTGTTTACTGAAGTTTAGCCACCATCTCCTCATTAGAAAAGCATGGTCTAGCCATTGGTGATTTACAGGTTAAAAGAACATTTCCATATCCCAGTAAAATCATTAGAAGTATTTTAAATCTCTTGGCAATACTTGAGTAAATTTTCTCTCACCAATCCAGGCTGAAGGCTGGGGAAGTTTTCCTTGGGTTGCTTTCTTCTGGAGTCTTCTCTTTTCTTGTTAGCTGTTTGAAATAACATGTTTGTAGAGATGGATAGGATGAGTTGTGGAATGTTTGCTGTTTAAGCATGATAGCCAAGATTCTTTGTGTGTGAGAGAGGTGCTTACTTCAGAGATTTTATATACCAGTCTATTTCCTATTTTCATCAAGTAATAGGAACACACACTTTGCAGGCTTTATTTAGATTTGAAATTGGGCAAAGTAAGCTGTCATATTTTCACTGCCTCAGTCCCTTCCTAGGTTGCCTTTAGGATTCACTTCATCTAATGAATACGTGTTGTAATTCTTTCTTTACAGCAATATTTTCTTTCCCTTTGTCACTGGAGATTCTCAGAACATCTTTAAAATTAGAGTTTAAAACACCTTCTCTTTATTCAATCAATTTCTAAGATATTTCTTTTGTTTTATTAAAATTCAGCAGAAAATGAAATCCTGTTTTCAAAACATCCAAAGTACTCCATTCTATTACATAAAATTATATAAAAGATTTTAGTTCTCAAATCACTCTTTTAAAATGAAATAATTCTTAAATAGAGTTCTTTAGCTTAAATTAAAAATGGTGGTGATTTTTCTTAAACATTTCTGGAGATATGATTTTCCTGTCTTGGATGAATTGGATGAAGGAGTTGTTTGAACATTTCCAACATCTTCAATTACACAAGCTTTTTTCCTAGAGACTTTTCTGAATGAAGATTTTTTAGAAATTATAACATTTATTTCAATAAGGATATTCCTACACTTCTTTGTGTGATTTTATTTAGATTTACTACGCTGATAACACAGCCCTACATTAATTTTTACAATCAGGTCTCTTCAGAAAACATGAATGATTTACATGGTTTGCCTTCTTATGACAAGGTCATCCTCATCTGGTATTTATACCAGAGAAAGTTGTTCTGGTCAAGACAAGACATGCTTAGGAGTTTGTCTCTTGACCTAAGATCTTCAGAGTTACCATCTGTCTGCCATAGCAATTAACTTCTATTCCAAAGCACAAATTTCAATTAACAGTATGTCTTTTAAACAAAGCACTGAAGAAAACATTATAAAGTTATAGCAAGGTAAAGTTTAAAATGCTGCTTATCTGAGTTTGTATAACACCCTTATGGATAATAAACATGGTATTCTAGCTAAAGAGGGTTTATCTTCTTGACATTTATTGGTTGTCTGCGACAAAAGCAGAAACCTCCTGCAATTTCTTTAACCAGTCTGTATTTTTATAATGCAACTAACTAAAATGTCCACAGGTTCCTATGTTTTCAAGCATTCTCACTATAATATCCTTATAGCTATATGTTAATTTTCAGAAAGGGTGCAAACAAGTTTGTAATAACCTAATATTAAAAGTTATAATCATTTTATTAATATAGTTTTGGCATCAGATCCCTGAATACCTATAGTCAGTCTGTGCTATATAGCACAGGACCTTAGTTTTGGCTGTAAAGGGAGAATAAAAGAACCACCACCAAAGAGCGTGTAGGGGATAGACCTCAGTACTGGGGGAAAAAATGGTTATTATAGGATTCAAGGGTTAGGGACTATTCTACTCCCCTCCTCTCTCCTCTTCTGTTTCAGTGTAATAGAATACTGCGTTATGCAGCATGAAGGATTATCTGACACACCCCATTATACTGAGCACATTAGGATGATTTTCAAACAAAAGGCTAAAAACAAGCAAGAGGGCAGCATGCGTAACAGGCCAACCAATGAGGCTGCTGGGCTCAATACAATACTCAATACTGTAATAGCAAGCGGTCACAGAGGTGCTTCTGATCAGTTTATATGGGACAAAAGACCTTTTTCCTCTGCCATGGGCAGTAGAGATAGTAGTGGTAGTGGCAGGAGGTACAAGATGATCCTCAAACGCCTTCCCACTTCTTCCTACAGAGGTCCTTGCCTCCCTAATCTGGTGTTATTGGTCCTTTTTATTTTTTAAAATACATTCACCACTTGTGTTTATGGGTTAATGAAGATTTACTTCATTAAATACAGTTTGGAAGACTGCATTCTCTGTCCTTCCCCTATATACGCTGTATGGCTAAATGAAAATCCACAGGTGGGCATAAAAAAAGGTGACCTTAACAGAGGGCTAGATGTTGGGACAGGGGACATGGAAAGGGTGCCACAGGTTTCTTTCAGCGTCTGAGTTGGGCTCCTTCTTGGGTCCCCTGAGTATCCCAGTTTTTGCCCCCCCCACACACACACACATTAGGGGGCAGCCTCTGGGGTTGCCATTGCCCTTACTCGGTTTGTTGGGGGAAGTTGCCATGTTAAAAAGGTTCGGGAGGCTGCCTGATGCAGGGCTGTTGCTGGTGTGCAGTCTTAGACTTCCCTGTCTCCGTTTCCTTTGTTGCTCTTCCTCATTTATACTGGGTTTTGCCTCCTTTACAAGTTTCAGCTGCGGCTGTCAGCTTCCAGGATTGGCAGCTCTTGCAGCGGTGCATGGGCATGACAGGTCTGTTTGTTTGCAAGTAGGGAAAGCTCCCCTCGCTCTCCTGCCTAAGTCTTCAAAGACCTCATTGCATATGGTCATAGAGCAACAAGAAGGATGACAATGGGGGAAATCTGATCAACTTCTTAGATGTCTATATATACATGCAGTGCTTTTTTTTGTAAACAAAAAGGTGCCGGTACTCGGCCAGGGACCTTGGGCCACCAGCGATAGCAGCAGGAGGCTGGGCTGCATCGCTGTGAAAAAAAGGTACTGGTACTCAGTACCCCTGAAAACCGTCACAAAAAAAGACCTGCATATGTGTAAGACGCATGGACAATAAACCGGAAGAACTGTAAGGCATTTTTAGAACTGAAGTGTCCAAAACATAAAACCTGATAGCAATGGGGGCCTATAACTACCCAGACATTTGATGGAAAACCAATATTGCAAAACAAAAAATTTCCAATCAATTCTGTAATATATTGAGTATAACTGTTTCAGAAGGTGGATGAGGCAAGGAAGGAAATGGCCATTTTAGATTCGCTTCTAGCCGAGAGGGAGGAATTGGCTGAGAATCTGAAAGCTGAAGGCAATTTAGATGAAAGTGATAGAAAAGGAAAGAGTGAGAGCAACACAGTAAGGACAATGGACCTCAACAAAGTACACTTTAACAAACTTAGAGAACTGGTAAGTAAATTTGCATGGGAAGAAAATCTAAGGGGAAAAGAAGTCCAGGAGAACTCTCCACTTCTCACAAACCCAATATTAAGGCACAATGGCAAACTCTCCTGATGTGGAGGAAAGATAGGAAAAATAGAGGCCAATATGGTTTCATCAGGAGCTATTTAATGACCTGAAAATAATAATAATAAAAAAATCATACAAAAAGAAGAAACATGGACAAATTGCTAACATGAGTACAAAATAAAAGCACAAGCATGTAGGGACAAAATCTGAAAGGCTAAGGAGCATAATGAGTTGCACTTAGTGAGGGACATAAAACACATTAAGAAAAGATTCTATAAATACATTAGGAGCAAAAGACAGATGAAGAGAAATGTAGGTACTCCATGCCGTGGGGAAGGAAAGCAACTAACAGACAACACAAAAAAAGTAAGGTATTCAATGCCAATTTTCATGAGTCAGGTAAATTGTAACCAGATAGATAAACTCAATATTAACAACAAGGGGGAAGGAACAGAAACCAAAATAGAGCATATCAGATTAGGGAATATTTACATAAATTGCATGTATTCAAATCAGCAGGGTTTGGTTAAATGCACTCTAACGTACTTAATTAGCTGAAACAAGCTCTGAAACATTAGAGATTGTCTTTGAGAACTCATAGAGGACAGGTGAGGCTCCAGAGGACTGGAGAAGGGCTACTATAACACCTATCTTTAAAAAGGGGAACAAAGAGGACCTGGGACTTATAGACCAATCAACCTAACTTGGATATCTGGAAAGATACTGGAACAACTTACTGTACAATCAAATTGTAAGCATCTAAAGGATAATAGGTATAGGGATTGGCAACATGGATTTGTCAAAAATAAATCATGCCAAACTAATTTAATTTCCTTTATTGACAGGGTCACTGATCTACTTGATAGGGAGAAGCAATAGATATCATATATCATTTTTATAAGTCTTTTGACACGGTCCCACATAAAATTCTCATACGCAAACCTGGGAAATGGTGTCTAAAAGAAATTACAGTAAGGGCGGGGGGGGGGGGGAGAGGGTGCACAACTTGTTAAAAGACCATACCTAAAGTGTAGTTATCAATGCTTTGCTGTCAAACTGGGAGGGTGTATTTAGTGAGGCTCCTCAGGAGTCAGACCTGAGTGTGGCACTATTTAATATTTTTATTGGTAACTTACATAATGGAGAGGAGAGTAGCCTATAAAATTTGCAGATGATATCACTGACTAGCTGCAAAGCACTGTGGAAGGCAGGATAAGAATTCAAAATGACCTTGACAAATGGGGTAGTTGGTCTGAAATCAACAAGATAAAATTCAGTAAAGAAAAGTGCAAAGTTCTGCACTTAGGAAGGAAAAGTCAAGTGCCCAAATACAATTTGGGGAATAACTAGCTAGGCAGTTATTACTGCTGAAAAGGATCTGGGAGTTATAATTCATCACAAGTTAATACAAGTTGACAATGTGATGTGGTTGCTAAAAAGCCTAATATTATTCCGACATGTATTAACAGGATCATTATATGTAAGATGTGGAAGTTAATTGTCCCAATGTACTTGGAACTGGTGGAGCCTCAGCTGGAGTATTGTGTCCAGTTTTAGGCACCACACTATAACGGTATAAGGGTAAGCAGCACTGCCAGCAGAGCAGGATCAATTTTGCGGATTCAATTGAGCAGCACTGAGACTTGCTCAACTGAACCTGGAAGTCGAATCTGTTAATCCACCCCAGCAAGTAGTGTAGTGTTACATTAATAGGAGGGCATTTCTCGTCAGCATAGTGCAGAGGAGGGACGATGGTAAGCAGATATTAGGAAGTCAACAGGAGGTATGTAAGTTATATACATAGCTAGTGTATCTCTCATTGACTGTCACCAGAATCTTCAGCCAGTGTAGACTAGGCCTAAGAAAGATATAGGGAAACTGGAAAGTTTCCAGAGGAAACCAGTAAAAATGATAAAAGATTTAAAAACCGGACCCGTGAAAAGAAGTTTAAAAAAACCCAGGGCATTTTTAGTCTTGAGAAAAGAAGACCGAGTGGGGACATGGTAAGTCTCCAGATACATTAAGAACTGTTATAAAGAGGATGTTGATCAATTTACTGAAGGTTGGACAAGAAGTAATCAGCTTAATTTGATGCAGGTTAGAAATTAGGAAAAGCTTTCTAACTATAATGATCGTTAAGCACTGGAATTGGCTTCTAAGAAAAGTTGTGGAATCCCAGTTACTAGAAGTTTTTAAGAACAGTTTAGACAAAAATCTGTCAGAAATGATCTATGTGGACTTGGTCCTGCCTTAGTGCAAAGAGCTGGACTAGAGGACTTCCTAAGGTCTTTTCCAGCCCTACATTTCTAGGGTTCTACTATTTTATATGAGCCTTCCTATTTACTTGCCTTCTTTTTTATTATTCTATCTTTAGAGAAGAAAATTTAACGTACCTAGGATATTGCTTAAATGAAAGTTGTTGCCAATGGATGTGTTTTACATCTTGCACATATAGAGATCCATGAATATAATATCTCTAGAGGAAGCAGAGGCCAAATAGCAATATGATCAAATCTGCTGCTTCTAAAAGCCTCCTGTTTCAGTGCTGCTGACTCCATCAGCTCCTGACGATCAATGTGGTAAAGCAGGTCATGGTCTGGGGTCAGCAACAGCGGCTCCAAGAGCCTCAGGCGGCAGTTTGACTGCCCCCTTCTGGCTCCCTGGCAATCCCCTCCAGGGAGCCAGGTGTGCAGTAGCTCCGGAGTTCTGGCTGCAACTCCCAGGCTCCCTTGGCTCTGAGTCAAGCCTTTCCCTGTGCCTCTTCCCTTCTCCAGCCCGACCCGCACGTCTCCATGAATTGTTCCAATAAATAATTTCATTCTCCATCCTTTGGAGAGATGGAGGGAATGCTTTGTTCATCAATAATGTATAAAAAGAAAAAAAGAAATACCCCCACTCCCGCAAAACCCACTTCATTATAACATGCTAATTACTAGAATTTCAGAATAGCTTTCATCTATTTAGTGTAGCTTAATTTTGGACTACTTATTCATTGTAAAATAATGAAGTATGTTTTATAAACAAACATATAATATATATTTTGTACTTTTTACATGCAATAAAGAGAAATAGGTATTTCACTAGACAAGCACACTTTTCATGGTTTATAATTCATTTTTAATATTGTAATTGTTTATAAATATAAACAGTTCTAGCAATACCATAAAAATTAAGAACATGCAGAACATGATTCAGTCAACCATAATGCAGATGCTGTTCAAAGCACAGATTAAGCACAGTACAACAACATTCTCAAGTACATCAGAACACTGAAATCCAACAAACTACAAGAGTCCTGTGACACCTTAAAGACTAACAAATTTCTTCGGGCATAAGCTTTCATGGGCTCCTACCCACTTTGTCAAATGCATGAAGTGGAAACTAGAGTTGAGGGGCATATATACACATTCCAGGATGAAGAAGGGCAAGTGCTGGCAAAGTCAATGCAGTTAGGATAGATGAGGCCCATTCATAACAGTTGATTAGAAGGTGAGAATCACTTTTTGTAATGTGATAACCATTCCATTCAGCCTCAGTTGATTGTGTCAAGTTTGCAAATCAGTTCCAGCTCTGTAGTTTCATGCTGAAGTCTGTTTTGAAGTTTTTTTTTGTTGGAGTATGGAAACTTTCAAGTCTGCTACTGAGTGTCCAGGGAGATTGAAGTGTTCTCCTGCTGGTTTAGGGATGTTGCCATTTCTGATGTCCGATTTGTATCCATTTATTCTTTGGTGTAAGGACAATCTGGTTTGGCCAGTGTACATGGCATAGGGCATTGCTTGTGAATGATGGCATATATCACATTAGTAGATGTGCAAGTGAATGAGCTCCTGATGGTGTGGCTGATGTGGTTGGGACCTGTGATGGTATCACTGCAGTTGTCATGCGGGCAGAGTTGGCAACAGGGTTTGTTGCAGGGATAGATACCTGAGTTAGTGTTCTTATTGTATGGCGTTTGGTTGCTGGTGAATTTTTACTTCAGGTTGGGACCCACAGGAAGGAGTCCCTTGAAGAATTCCACCGGGATTTCAACAATTTCCACCCCACCATCAACCTCAGCCTGGACCAGTCCATACAAGAAATCCACTTCTTGGACACCACAGTACTTGATTTAAAACAAATCCCTCGTGATTCTATGAAACACGTCCACACACCTTACCTATATCAGTTGTCCCACTTAAGACAATGGGACTATTAGTAGGTGGAAAGCAAGGATACGGTCCATAAAATCATTTGTTTCACTAGTGGGACAAACAATTTCCCATGCACGGGAACTATGTTAAAGATCTAGTATTCTGTAAAGTGGTGCAGCTCCACTGAATCAACTGGCAGCATTAGTTTACACCAGCACAGAATTTGTACCTTCTTTTTAGGGGTATGCGTTTTCAATTTTCTAAAATTGTATTTCCGAGATATTTCAAATGGTTCTCCCTTAAATATCTCTAACTTCTGGGGACCTAATAGTTGGAAGGATTTATAAAAGAATATTTATCCTTTCACCTCTAGATTGCTAGCTAATTTCCTGCTAGATCAATAGTGACAGATGTATGTTACATCTGATGGATGTTTAGTGCCTTCTATGACATGTGTTTGATGTCTAGTTCCCAGGTGACAACTATCCACATCACCAAAAAGCCAACACATTTCTCTTTAATTAGTACCTTTGTTAACAGTCTCCAAAGATTAAACAGGCAAAGAGATTGAGCTATCCTCTTGCTCTGATCTGGTCCCTCCAGATCAGTGTAAGCTTCCAATGAACTGACATGCTGTCACTGCTTGTTCTGTGTACACAGACCATCATTTTCCAGGGCTGTCAGCCAGCACATTCCACAAGCACTGAAATGTGTTTTCTCTCTTAAATCTATTACCTCAGATTTCTGAATCCTCTTTTATCCTATGAACAGTTACATCTACATAATGTAAAAGGAGACAAATAGAATTTTCACTTTTAATCTCTAATCTAAACAAGGATTAGTTTACCCATTACTATTAAGTAAATAAAAATGTAATCAAATTGAGTACAGTATATTCACAGAATCTAGAAGGGACCATGGGAGTCCATCCCCTGCACTCATGGCAGGACCAAATACCATCCTAAACCATCCCTGACAGGTGTTTGTTTAACCTACTCTTAAAAATTTCCAATGATGGAGAGTCCACAACCTCCCTAAACAACTTATTCCAGTGGTTAATCATCCCAACAGTTAGGATTTTTTTCCTAATGTCCAACCTAAACCTTCCATACTATATTCCAAAGGGGTAGCCGTGTTAGTCTATTGTAGAAAGACAACAGAGTCTTGTGGCACTTTTAAAGACTAACAGAAAGCTCATGCGACTAATAAATCTGTTAGTCTTTAAAAGTGCCACAAGACTCTGTTGTCTTCCATACTATAATTTAAGATGATTGCTTCTTGTCCTATCATCAAGCAGTTAAGGAGAACAATTTTTCTTCCACCTCCTCATAACAACCTTTTAGGTACTTGAAAACTATTATCATGTCCCCTCTCAGTCTCCTTTTTTCCAGACTAAAAAAATCCAGTTCTTTCAATTTTCCCTCATAAGTCAAGTGTTCCAGACCTTTAATCACTCTTGTTGCTCTTCTCTGGACTTTCTCCAATTTGTCCACATCTTTCCTGAAATGAAGCGCCCATAACTGGACACAATACTCCAGTTGAGGCCTAATCAACACTGAATAGAGTGAAGACCTACTTCTCATGTCTGTCTTACAATACTCCTGGGACTTTTTAGAAACAATATAAAAAAAGGTTATACAGTTTTTGTATCAGATCCTTTACTGATGGTTTAATTTAGGCAGATACTTTATTGTATCTCCTTCCCCATTGTCATTTATGCTCACTCAAATTACAAACTGCAACTTTTTTGGGAAAAGTAGGGATATTTTAACTCAAGAATAATCAACTGGCTCAGATCAGAAAAGAAAATAATGTCCTCATTTTAACATAAGACATATGTTCATTTTTAGTTCTAGCCTCCTTTGTTATTCATTTTCAGTCCCTCATAGCTGAGATTACAATTAAAATACCACATTGTTTTTTATTCCAGCTCTAAAAGAGATCATTTAATACCTTTCTATATACCGTAGGGTTGGTGATTCTTAAAACACTGAAATTAATTTCATACTGACTAGAAAAGTTACTATAGAAATTTCTACTCCTTATATTTTTTCAAAGTCACATGTAATGATTTTACTGACAAAAAACATATTTGTCTTGCTGTCAGCAGTGTGGAGCCAGTCAATACAGCTACAGGTGGTCTAGCATTGTTCTATTTTCCTTCACATGTTGAAAAAATTGCCAGCTATGTTTTGAACTGAAAGATATTTCTATTGTATTTTATGATAATGTAAGAAACAGAAAACATTTGGATAAGGCCTAAGGCAACTATGTCATCCCAGGGAAGAAACTGACTATTGGGTTGAGTTTAAGAGATAGTATGAGAAGTAACAAACATGTTCTCAGGAGGCTCTGTTTGAGGCAGGGAGTTGAGACTTGCTCTCTTTGTACCTAAGGCTTCCATAGATTGGAACTCCAGTGAGTGTATGGGCAGGAGTTCTTCCTTCGTTTTCTCTCAGCCACATGTGAAGAATTTGGGTTTGAACTTATTTTTGAAAATGAGAATATCAATGCATGAAAGAGTCTCCATCTTCAAAAGAGAAGAGTATTGACATAGTTTCAGAATATCTGTACCTGTATTCCTTCTCCATGGTACTTCCCTTGGATGAAGATCCTTATCTTTCTCCATCCTGCCCAAGATTTTAAGGCTGCACATCTCTCTGCCTACACTGTGATATCCCCAGCAAATCAGTCAGATTAAAGGCAAGTGCCTGTGCTTTGCTCTTTCTCTGGCTGGGGGGTGGGCGGGCAGTATGAACCGTGTATTGTCTGCTGTTACAAATTGCCACACAGCCCTTTCTCCGTATGTACATTTATTCTTATAATCCAGCAATACCCAGATATAAAACACCATACCTACCATACCAGGAGTCTTATGGGGCCCTGGCAGACTAAAGACTTTACAATCCTTTCTCAAGGGTTGTCCCTTGGACAGAGAATCCTGCTTGCTTGCTGGATCAGAAAGAAGACCCTGAGTCGATCTGAATATAGTCTTTTTATAACAAAAGCCATTTCTTTGTCCATTGATCTCTGGAAAATCCACTTTGAACCAGGGTATGCAAGCTTCCCCAAGAGGTGACACATCTCTGGAGTCGTTCACTACCTGAGTAATTCACCTTAATCACCCACTCACTCACTGTTCTTACTTCTTGGAGGAGTTGTGTGAATCCTCCCATGCTGGAGTTGCATACAATCCCTGGCCCATTGTGATAGATAAACCATTCATACACTTAATACAATATGGTCTCTAAAGATGCATTCCGAGAGTGAGAGCATCCAGGAAGGTTAGGTTAGCATGACACTGGCTTTATCAAATGTAGTGAGCCACTCAGGTTAAAATGACAGAGAATCAGTTGGTCTCACTTCAGATTTGGGATTGACAGCACTGTGTCTTGGTTCTTGCTTTATTCGAATATTTTTGTTCACTTAACTAGTAGGTTGTTTTTGCAGCATCATATCGTGAGAGCAACAGTATGTCTCTATCATATTACGAATTTCATTTTGTAGTAACATGCTGAATGCATCTGTAAACTTGCCTGAGGGTATTTTATAACAGGGGCAGGAGCCAGGGAAGCACATAGCTAAGGCTAGGGGGACCTAGGCTAGGTCCACGGGGGCAGGGGGGGCACCCCTTGCCCAGTGCCAGGGGGATCAGCCTTTGCCCCATTGTACATAGGTACAATGGGGCAAAGGGGGACAGGGACCCTGGCAGGGCATAGTGTCAGGGCTCTGCCCTGCCCTGTGGGGGGGCATGCCAGGCTCCTCCTGTGTACCCCCCCCCCACGGCAGGGAGGTCATTGGTGCAGTCCTGGGGTAGCCCTAAGTCGACTACCCCAGTGGTCTACCCCCATCTACACTGGCTTAAGTCGACTCTAGGGAGTCAACTTAAGCCTTAAGTCGAATTAAAACAAGGTTTAATAAAGTCGATTTAATTTTCATTAAGTTGACTTTATTTTCCTTAAGTCAACTTAAGCAAGTTGCTTATGTTGACTTAAGGAAACTGTAGTGTAGACGCAGGGTAAATTAAGTTGACTTAAGCAAGCTTAAGTTGACTTAATTTACAAGTGTAGACGCAGCCTAAGAGACAGAATTTACTTAGGACATGTCTACACGACCACTCAGTCAGTATAACTTATGTCTGTCTGGTGTGCTAAAGACCCTGAGTGATACAAGTTACACCGACAGAAGTGCTGATGTGAACAGTCTCTTGGCAGGACATCTTCTATGGCCAACATAGCAACTACCACTTGTGCAGGTGGGCTTATTATGCCAATGGGACAGCTCTCTCAGTGACTACACAAGCGATCTTAGAGGAGCAGAGCTGCATTGCTATACCTATGCTGCTGTACTCTCTCTGATGTAGATGTGGCCTTAAGTGCTCAGAGCTGATCAGAGTGGGAGGGCTGACTATGCTCACATTTAGGATCGACTTGCTGGAGGATGGGAGCAGGTGGGACTCTGCCTCACCTGAATACTGACAAACCTCAGACTCACAGCAGGGGTGAGGTCATACCAAGGAAGGAAGGTTTGTCTTGGGTCTTTGGTTTTATTTTCAAACTCTTGAATAGTTAAGAGTAAAGATTCTGTAGTTAAGAAATTCCTTTGATAAGCCTGTGTTCTTTTGCTCCCCTACCTCACTGTCTCTAGAGACTAAAATGTCCACAGCCTAGGTGGAGCTCTTAGGAGCCCTGTACAGGTGATGGCAGTGGTGGGGGGAGGCAGGGGAGGAAGTGGCTCAGGAGGTCTCAGCACTGATTTCAGAGTACAGGGGAGTAGGGTGTTGGCACTCCAAATCCCAAAGAAGGGGGTCAGGCAAGAGGTATGAACCTGCTCTATACTCCTTAAACTGAAAATAGTGACTAGACTCCACCCAGGTCCTGCAGCCTTGGAAGCACCTGGGATCCACTTGCAAAAACAGGGTGATTGTCTACGGCGGCACCAGGAAGGTTTATGAGATGCATTATTTATTCAATGAAGGCTTTCAACACTGAGTGTTTTTGCAGATTTCAGATTGACCATGCAGTGCTGACATAAAAATCAATAAATAAAAACCTGAACACTCAAAGTACAGAGATTATGGAGAGGAAATAAATTCAATTTGTACAAAGTCATTTATAATACCATAGTATATGCACAACGATGATAAAAACTCCACTTTGATGTTTTGCTTTTAAAGATTTAAAATTAATTCTTCTGCAGATTCATCAGGGTCAGACTTTTGTTTGTTTGTTGGCACAGTTGCTGGTAACTCAAAAATTCTTGAATGTCTGTCTCTGACGTAGAGTGCAGTTGTAGTCATGTTGGTTCCAAAATATTAGAGACAAGGTGGATGGGGCAATATCTTTTATTGGATCGCTAGAATTTCCACTGGTCCAGTAAAGGATATTACTTGACCCGGCTTGTGTCTTTGACTTGATTGTCTTTCCATAGTCATGATTTAAAAGAGTGCATTAGTTTATCTGCAATTAACAGGTAGTATATTTTTTAAAACTCATTTAGGTCTTCATCTCCCATGCTTGACTGCTTCTCTATTCTCATAACAAATTGGTCAGTTTATTAATTTTAGCTGACTGGATTTCAAATATATGCCCTACCAAGGTCATCATTTTCTATAACCTTCATTCACTGGTATAGTTGTCCTAATAAATCTCTTATTGATTTCTTTTCACCTAGCACAGTAATAGATCATCTGTAAATTTCATGGCTTGCAAAAGTGGTGTCCATGTCAGAGCTGCATTTAATACCTACTATGCCCTGAATTCGGCATTTCTTAATCATTTAGCAATTACCTATTAATGACTATTAGATTTTTTTGGATGGTCCTTCCCATTAGAGTCTTCTGAATTTCATCAAATCCAGCATATGCATCAGCATGCAGTAGTTTTGATGGAAAGGACCCAGGTATACTAAACATATATGCATGGAAATACATATTAAAGATATGCTACCATTTAAAGTTAACACTAATTATCCAAAAGATACAGTATTTTAGATCTAGAAAGGGTGATTCTTTTACACATTTTCAAGCATGACTACAATAGAAACCAATGTACACTATCAGTCAAATTCTGCCTTCAAGTAAATACGGGGAGAATGAGGCTTTCAAGTTTTACAGGACTGCACTACTGTGAAATTCTGTCCTCTCTGAAGTCAATAGTAAAACTTCCATTAACTTTATGGGGCCACAATATGGCTGCGTCTACACTGGTAAATTAAGTCGATTTAAGCTTGCTTAAGTCAACTTAATTTACCCTGTGTCTACACTACACTTTGCTTAAGTAGACTTAAGGAGCTTGCTTAAGTCGACTTAAGGAAAATAAAGTCGACAATGAAAATTAAGTCGACTTTATTAAACCTGCTTTTTACTCGACCTAAGGCTTAATTCGAGTTTTTAAAGTCGAATTAAGCCAGTGTAGACGTGGGATAGTCCTAAGTCGACTTAGGGCTACCCCAGGACTACACCAATGCCCTCCCTACCGGGGGGCACAGGGGGGAGCATGGCGTGCCCCCCAAAGGGCAGGGCAAAGCCTGTGTGATGCTGTCTGGATTTAGGGAAGCATTTATGATATTATTTTCTATTCATATATCCTAAATGCTCTATAATCCATAGGAGCTATGTCATGTTTGGTATCAATAGAAAGTAGTAATTTGCTGGGAATGATAATATAGTTTATGTCTAGGAATTGTATTTCAATTAGAAGTTGGTTTAGTTAGGAATTTAGTGTTCTATCTGTACTTTAACTTGTGTGATTTTATGGAAATGTCTGAGAGAGGCGTCTGTGTCAAACCATTGTCTCCTTAATGTTAAGGAATGTGCCAGGTGATATGTGCCCATTGTGTCCTTAATGGCTCATCAGTTTACTCCCTGGGCCCATTGTAGCTGGAAAATTCCTAAACATTAAGGACACAATGGTTTGATACACCCACCTCTCTCAGACATTTCCATAAAATCACACAAGTTAAAGTATAGATAGAACACCAAATTCCTAACTAAACTAACTTCTAATCCAAATAGAATTCCTAGACATAAACTATATAATCATTCCCAGCAAATTACTACCTTTCTATTGATACCAAACATGACATAGTTCCTATGGATTATAGAGCATTTAGGATATATGAATAGAAAATAATATCATAAATGCTTCCCTAAATCCAAACAGCATCACACACAGGGCTCTGCCCTGCCAGGGTCCCTGTCCCCCTTTGCCCCATTGCACACAAGGGTGCCCCCCCCCCCGCCACCGTGGACCTGCCCAAGGTCCCCCTATCCCCACAAAGTCGACCTAGAGCATCCAGTGTGGACGCTCTAGGTTGACTTTGTAAGTTCCCCTTTAAGTCAACTTTAATTTTAAGTGTAGACACACTAAGTTGACTTAACTAAGTTGACTTTAAATGCAAGTGTAGACATAGACTATCAGCCCAAAATGTATTAACCATATTATGGTCTGTGACAGGGCAGTTGCCCTGAACTGGCGGAAAAATATTAGAAAGGGCCTAGGAATGACAGACATGGAGCTTGAAGCAGCAAAGAGCCAGTCAGGGGTTAGCAGCTCAGTATATAAAGGAACTGCAGGGACTAGGCATCGTTGGATTCTGGAGCTCAGGTGGGGTAGGGGAGGTTGTCTCTCTAACTGGCTGGAGAAGTCAGCACTCTGGACAGCTCAGTGGGTACTACTGGGAGCCAGGGTACTGAAGGAAGAACTGGAAGTTCACCAGGAGTGGACAGCGGCTGAGGTTCCAAAGAAGCAACCCTGAGGAGAGGGTCTGCATGGAACAGATGGCAGCTAAGGCTTTTGGGGAAGCATGCTGGGACAGACTGCAGAGGACCAGCTCTGAGCAGGGTGTAGGGGAGGGAAGAGAAGAGTCCTGCACAAGACTGGGACTATGGGGAAGTGGCCCAGGGAATCAAGTGTGACCAGAGAGAGTGACTGGATGGAGGCAGCAGAGAAGAGGTCGCTGCACACAGGGTCCCTGAGCCAGGGTCTGGTGAATTGGGTGAGTCTGGGTCCCTCCCCACTCCTCCAGGCTGCCAGCAGTGGCAGTGGACTCCTGGTGGCAACTGATTAACTGGAGTGTGGAGAGGCTCAGCGAGTGGGACTTCACCCTGGAAGCGGGATGAATGCACAAATGCTCAGCCAGAGGCTCAAGTAGTTGGACAAAGTGACAGAGGCTGTGGATAGGGCTGTCTACTTGAACTAATCCCCAATGCAATCTGCAGGAGGCAACTGTTCAGTGGGAAAGTGCCACCCTGTCACAGGGTCAAACTTTATAATACTGTAGTTTGTTTTCCCTCATAGAAAATATGTCACACATTGTTTGTAGAAGAATTGTAGTAAATTTATCTTTTTACACAATATAAACAAGATGTTACAAGCTTGATATTTTTAGTATGTCAGAATAATTATTATTAATTAATGCAAATTAACTCATGCAGGTATGTAGGTGTTTTCCTTCTGCTTTATACAATATTAGTGCTAAAGCCATAAGCTCATAAAAAGTCTACTATATACTTACTCTTGTGTTGTTTCTTTCAGCCTTCAGCTCTGAAATCTCTTCTTCTTTTTCAAGCAATTGCTCCCTACACGCATTTAACTCCTTTGTCAGCGCAGCAAATTCCTATAAAGTGGAAATAAACATAAAGATGATTTTAAATGTACATTTTAGAATGTATTCCCAAAATGAATTTGCATTGTAGCATTTTAGAATTTAAAAGTCCAGAAAGGCAGCAATATGAAGTTAAAATATCAAATATAAGCATTATTGTGTATAATATACATACAATTATGTATCTGTGATTAGTGGTTCATAACTATGTGCAACTAGAGGATTCTAGATTAAGATATAGGGTCAAAGTCACCTTCGGAAGTTGGACAATTAAAACTTGCTGAGAATCTGGTCTATAGTCTAGCAAATTATCTCTGAACGTGTCAAATTATTTTGATTAAAGAAGGGGAAGCAAATTAATTTAAATACCATAATCAATAACAACAAGATGCTTCTATAGGTCTTTCCATCCAATGATCTCAAAAAGCTCTACCGCATCAGTATTTTAAGATCCCAATTAGGAAAAGCATCCTTATTTGGGACAAACAAGGAGTCCTGTGGCACTTTTAAAGACCAACACATTTATTTATTGCATGAGCTTTCGTTGGTAAAATCCCACTTCATCAGATGCATGAAATGGAAACCGCAGTATGGAAGGGGATATACAAATGCAGAGAAGGGTAAGTCACAAAGTCAGTTCAGATTTTTTCTGCAAACCAAGCCAGTCGTTTTGGTTCAAACAGTGTGAAATGAAGGATAAGAAAGTGGGAAGGTTGAAAGAGGGGAAAGTCACCTTTTCTAATGAGAAAGCAAGACCAAATCAGTATTCAGATTTAATTTAATGGTGTCAAATTTGCATATGAATTCTAACTCTGCAGTTTCCCCTTGGAGTCTTGATTTGAAGTTTTTCTGTTGAAGCACTTCAACTGTCATGCCTTTCCTTGCTTGTTTTGCTGAACTAGACTAACAGGGCTACCCCTCTGGAACTTATTCTGGACAGTAAATAAGCATGTACTTAACTTTAAGCACCTGCTAAATTCACACTGAATTAATAGGACTTCAGCAGATGCTTTAAGTTAAGCAGGTGATTAGGAGCTGACATGATGAACATTGATGAATTGTAGCGCATGAGTAAGTACTAGTCAGAATCAGGGCCTAAAGCACATAATTTTCCAGGGGGAGTTGGTAATAGTCTATTTTTGATTTGTTTAGGTTTGAACGGATTTTTAAAAAAATAATAAAACACAACAAAGCCACTTTTACCACAGAAACCCTGACATGGCTAATGAAAAGCACCTATTCAGAGCATTGAGATGTGTTCAAAATCACAATTGCCAATCAATTAGACTGCCGGTATCTTTTTACCTCCAAACCAGAAATTACCAACCAAAACATAAAAAGTGATAAGAATCATAGAGTTTATGGCCGGAAGGGACCCCTAGATAAACTAGTCTGATCTCCTATACATCACAAGCCACAACCATCACTCAGCATCTCCACACTAAAAACAACTGCATTCTATCCTCAGATACAAGCTTATAACACCCACCTCTGAAAACCTGTTGACAGGCCCTCTTTATGAAAGGGAAAGATGCAACTCACATACCTTTGCTTATGGCAACTCTAGCTTACAGCATAGAAGAAAGGTATGTAGGGATCAGTGACAGATTATTACATATATTACATATGTTGTGTAACTTACGTTGTCTAAAAATGTTAATGTTTCCATTTGACATTTTCAGTTTGAATTAAATAATCAACATGCCAACCGAGTATTATTTTGGGTCTAGTATAGCAGTCATTAGTCAGAAAGGACTTCCACCGAAATCAAGACCGAAGACTGGATTTCAACCAGGGATGCTAGAACAATTTGTATAGTGTGGGTGCTGAGAGCCATTGGACCAATGGTAAACCCTATATATGATGGAAACCACTTCAGGGGTGCAGCAGCACCCCCAAGACCTTTACTTCCAGCACGTATGGTTTCAGCTAAATCAGGGGTAGGCAACCCCCGGCACGCGTGCCAACAGTGGCACACAAGCCCATTTGGAGCGGCACTCGGCATCCTCTGTGGTGCCACAGAAATTGCCACTCCTGCCACCAAAAGACACTCCAGGTGGCTTCTTTCCACAAGTGGGCCGTCGGCACCAGCTGAGGGTCGAGGAGGAGGGGCTGGCACAGGGGTCAGCAAAGGTTGCCGAACCTTGAGCTAAATTATGTGTTTCAAAGAGTAATGATTTAACAGAGGATTCTCCAATTGTCACACAGACAAAATTCCTATAGAACTCTCTGGGGACTGACCGTTAGTCTGTTACTCTAAATACTTGAAACCATGAGTAAAATCGTGGCCTTGCTGAAATCAATGGGATATTTGTTATTTTGATTCAACAGGCCCAGTACTTCACCCGTATGCCTTATTTTATATGAGGCATTACACTCAGCCTTATCTGTATAGTTTATCTGGTACAGTGGAAATTGACTGAAAAGAGACTGCATGTCTCAGTCATATACATCGTGACACATAAAGCCAAGGGTCAAATGCCTCTATCATCTGAAAAGTGTGATTCTCCCACAAAACCTGTATATCTGGAGAGGAGCCCTGCTACCATCAAAGGCAGATTTTATTTTATTAAGACAACAAAATAATTTAAAATATACTAAAATCTCATTTTAGAAAGAAAGAAGATTCATCATTACCCAGAAGCTGCCAGGAATTGACCTGAAGTCATTCTTAATTACTCAAAATAGAAAGCAGTTCCATGAGAAAAAAAAGATAACCATCTGCTCTAACTCATTTGCTTTCAACTTCAAGTTGAAACCAAATAAAATTAAAGGAAAAATTTGGCTGTGAACAGGCTCAGAAGGGTATTTCAGCTGCCTCCCACTGAGTTGTTGAGAGTGGCGTTAACTCAAACCATAATCATTTTAAGACTTAATATTGCAGAGGCCATAGTTCAAACTAGTGCTGAAAGGGTAGTTCATTATGTTTTAATTACATGTTTAAGTAATTTATGGTATATTTTAGTCACCCAGAATCAGAAAGCATATTTGGACCAGATTTCAAATGCTTCCTAGCCAAGTGTAAGATAATATTTAAAATAAAGGTAAGGTTTAACTTTTTTTTTAAAACCCTCAGCATTGAATTTTGTGCTGTGGGGGTTAAAGAAAAGAAAAATTTTGACATTCTCAACAAATTTCATTTTAGAAAACAGTATTTGATCAAAGTAATTGTTTTAATGATGCCCTGTGAAATAATTCTGTATTCTTTTCCGTTTGTATGCAAATTCCAAGCTCTTTGTTAGGCCACAAAACCTTATTACAACTTCAAAAAATATATACAATGTCAGTCAAAAAATATCTAGACATGAAAAGCCAAGGAAATCCTAGTTTTGCTCTAGAAAAGTAATAATTGTGATTTCTGCTATTAATTGGCCGTAAACTGTGCATGGAGGTAGAGTATGCTAAACCTAGTGTTATTTTTGTTACCTATTCTCCCTCATCCCACATCCACTTGTTCATCTCATCTTTGGTTGTGCCTATACTACCACTCATACTAATACAACTTATTGTGCTTAGAGTATGAATAAACCAACCCCATAAGTCACACTGACATAAATGCTGGTGTGGAGAGTGTTATATTAGTGGGAGAAGCTTTCCACATAGCTACCATCACTCATTGGGGGTGGATTAATTAAATCAGGAGGAGAGCCCTCTCCCATTGGCTTAGAGTAGCTTCACTACAGATCATAGAGCAGCATAGGTGCATCATTGCAACTGTGCAACTGTAAAATCTCTAATATAGACAAATCTCTAATGTAGACATCTTGTCTTTTAGACTGCAAGTTCCCTGGGCAGGGACTGACATTTAGTATATGTTTCAAAAACTTACCACAATGAGACACCAACCCAGTTGTAGCCTCTCACCACTACTACAATGTCAATAGCAAATAATAATACAGGTACAATCAGTTCCATTTTGCTTGCCTTCATCATGGTCTTCAGAAGGGCTCGCAAAAAGTTTAACACACTACTAAGAAAATTGTTTTACCAATAGTAGGTATGTACCTATTGTACATATAAATTGATGGATCCATTTTATTGCAGTATCGTAATTTCCAGTACTCAAACCGAGTATGTAGATTTACAGGATTCTTCTCAAGGCAGTCAATACAGTACGTGCAGTAAAACAAAGATAAGGAAAGAGTTCTTGGTTTTAACAGGCCTGTGCCTCCAAGGGAGTATTCATTTTTGTGTTTAAATGAATTATGTTGTTGGCTCTTTTGTTCTTTAAATTAATCAGTTCATGCAGTAATATATGGCCCCAACTTAAATTCATAACTTTACTAGACACGAAGGCCTGGTCTACACTAGAGAGTTTGTCAACCAAAGTCAGCTGCTTTCGACAAAACAGTGCTGCTGTATACATTACAATCAACTCCACTCAGACAAACCGGCTTTTTTTTTCTCAACAAAATAAAACCACCTCGATGAGAGGTGTAGGGCTTTTGTCAGAAGAACCAGGGTGAGTCCATGTCAATGCAGACACTGTGTCCCCTTGCAACAGTGGAGGGGCTGTCATTCTTGTCAATTTGGGGATGGGGTAGTGAAACTGACAAGAAAGCCAGGGTTGCTGGTTCCTGGTTCTGGCTGCTGCAAGCCCAGGGCAGCTGGTTCCTGGTTCCCAGCTGTCAGTTGAAACCAGGCAAGACACAGGCAGCTGGATCCTAGCTCTAGGTCTATCCCAGACTGGATGGGACGTGGCAGCAGGTGTCTGCTTCCCATTGCCAACCGGGACACAGGTGGCTGCCGCCCAGCTCTCTGTTACAAGGTAGGATGTGCCAGGAGTTGTGGCTGCCCTAAGCAACTAGCTGGATCCAGGGATTGGGTGGGCAGCCTACAGGGAGCCCAGGAACATGCGAGTCTCTCAGCTCCACACTTTGTCCCTTAGGTTGGTGGAAGCGCTGCTGGTGAGGACGCACTCCATTGACCCAAGGAGAGCAGTGTGTACGTCAGTCACCACAGTAATGATAGCAGTGGCTGAAAGTTGGCATATTTTTGTTGATTTATTTTTCTAGTGTAGACAAGGCTTTAAAAGCATGAACTGAAGAGAGACACTGAACATATTGCTTATTTCAAGCATCTGTAACCCACAAACAACCCGGCTCCTTCCCCATATCTTTTTTTCTCCTCCCTTGCCTCCATGACTGGAGAAGTGTTAATCATAGAATATTAGGGCCAGAAGGGACCTCATCAGGTCATCTACTCCAACCCCCTGCTAAAAGCAGGTCTACTTCCACTAAATCATCCCAGCAAAGGTTTTGTCTACCTGGGCCTTAAAAGATTCCAAAGATGGACCACTTACTTTGAACAGTCCCTTAGAAGATATGCTAACTACTTATACTAAACGATCTGTTTCACCTTGTATTTAATTGTGATGCTGAGAGTTCTTTCCCAGACCTGAAGAAGCTCTGTGTGACTTGAAAGTTTGTCTCTCTCACCAACAGACGTTGGTACAATAAAAGATGGTCCAATAAAAGTTGGACCTCACCTACCCTGTCACTCTAAGGGATGTCTATACTAGTAAGCTTACAGAAACATAGCTGTGCCATTGTGAGAACCTACAGCTGTGCTGCTGTAAGATCGCTCATATAGCCATTTTACGCTGATATGAAAGAGAGCTCTCCTTTGACTTAATAAAACCACCTCCAGGAGCAATGTTAGCTTTGAGAGAGCTGCTCCCACCGACATAGCCCGATGCACACTTATGCCAGTGAAACTTTTTCACATCCCTGAGACACAAATTTTGCCACATAAGTGGTAATGTAGACATAGCCTAATATTGTGGAGACAACATAGCTACAACAACACTGTATATATTTAAAAGATGACATTTAAATTGTAAACCCAGGGACAATACTATATTTTATATTAATATAAAGAAACAAAAGTCAATTTGAGTGAAATACTCAAAACAGATGTATGCTCTATATACCATTCTGGAAGATAAAATTACATCCCCCAGTCTCAAACCCTATTGACAACCTTGCTATATATTTTGTGCACTCACATCACAGTAAAAGAAGTTTCTAACTATAGTCTAATGTTTTGATAGATTTCTCTACTTTAGCTATACATGTTATTCTTTCAGAAACTCATGAAATAGATCTTACAGGTAATATTTTTGCATACTCCATTTCCCAGCCTCCAATTGCTAGATGGTCTTTAATAAATAAATAAATGAATAAATAAAATAAAGTGATTACCATCTAAACTCCAGTATTTATTGCTGATTTAGGGGTCTGTACTATGGTGCAGAAAATTCAGCTTTATTAATGACTAGGTTAGGCTCTTTTAGTTTGGAATTTAAATCCTTTAGACTGTTGCCCTATGTTTAGATGCCGGAAAAGATTTCAGCCAGTGTCAAGGATTACAAGTATGACCTGATGATTTATGATGGTGCATAGCGATTAGTTACAGAAAGACTGAGATCCAGTCTGATAAGAGAATTTTTGTAATTTTAGATTCAATTACTATAATTATCAGGAGTCAGATATGGAGGGTTATCCAGTCAACACCGTACCAAACAGAAGATTGATATCCACACCACAGAAGATTGATATCCACGTGTCCTCTAGCATTCTGGCTGCCCAATTTTGAATAATTATGTAATGGAGTGTGCACTACTTCTTTTGGGAGACTGTTTACAAAACTTACCTTTAGGAAATTTTCTTGAAATTTCCAGTGGGAAAATTAGGACATTTCCATTGCTTAATTTCAAGTAATTACTCTCAGTTATATGCTTAGGGATCACCACAATTATTTTATATTCCACCATTTACAGCCTTCAAAAAGCTGTAGATTATATTTACATCACTGAGTAGTCTTCATTTGGCCAAACTATCTGTATACCCCATTCTATATCTTTTCCATGAGTCAAATCCCCTCAAGCCTCTTTATTATTGTGCTTTTGTTGTTCTCTGCATTTCCTCCAGGTTGTTGATAACTTTGGGGTGCTGATATTTACCAAATGCAGTTAGTTACTTCTTCATGAATGTTGTCAAGAGCTTTGACTTCTCTGAATTGAAAGGTGAGAAAGAGATTTTCCTTTTGGCGTTATACAGGAAGACTTACATAGAGAATGACCCATGGTAAGAGTGAGTTTGCCCTTGGTCTTTACAAATCAATTTTTTTTGTCACATTTGGGTTTTTTTTTTAGTGGTAATTTAATAACAGAGCTAAGACTTCACAGCAAGCTGCTTATGAATCCATGTTTCAGAAAAACAGAGGTAAATACTAAAATGTTTTGAAAGATATCCTTTAAGTCTGGGATGTCACCTCGTTTGTGCACAATTAAAAATATCCAGAATATGGTTCTCTTACAAGATGAAAGCACAGCAATACATGTTTTTTGTTTTATCCAGTTATGTAATAGCATGTGATGCTAATGACCTCTGCTCTTACATTGCCTCCTAGATGTACAGGAACCAAAAGAATACTGTCATCTAAAATTACTGTTTGTAGCAGAAATGTTTCATGGTCAATCCTAGTTTAGGATCCCTGAAGGTAGAATCCGCTGCATAACTAATACAATTTGACAAGCACAACTGCACTCTTAAAGTTTATACAGCAGTTGTTGGGCTATGAAGCCAATTAAAGATCTAAACAGGATTAAATCTGTATGGAAATTACTCACTCAGCTGTTTGTACTATTTTTATATTATAATATGAAGAGTAATGAAGAAAAATTGCTAATGACACAAAACATAGGAAACTGCAATTATTTTTATTTCTGAATAAAAATGCTGGAGGAGGTTATATTAATCTATTTACTCTGTTGGATATTTTTCTTCCCAATAGTTCACTTGATATAGAACAGAAACAATGTGACTGAAAAATAGTCAGATCAAAATGGCAGATTTTCACTTATCTGTGCATTCCTTTGAAAAGGTGACAGATCTTTTTAAAAGTTCCTAATTCAGTTGTACTTCAGAATAACTCAGAATGATAAAACGCAGAAATGCGGGGCTGGAAGGTACCTCAAGCAGTCATCAAGTTCATCCTCCCATGCCAAGTCAGGATTAAGTACAACCTACCACCATCCCTGGCAGGTGTTTGTCTAATCTGCTCTCAAAAACCTCCAGTGATGAACATTCTATAGCCTCCAGCCCTGCCTAGATAACCTGTTACAATGCTTCACTTTCTTTGTAGTTACAAAGTGTTTCCTAATATTCAATGTAAAAATCCCTGGCTAAAACTAAGCCAATTACTTGTTGTCCTTCCCTCAGGGGACAAGAAGAACAACTGATCAACATCATTTTTATAAAAGCCCTTAACATTTGAAGACTAATCATGTCTTCCCTCAACCTTGTTTTCTCTAGACTACATATACCTAGTTCTTTAAACCTTTCCTCTTAGGTCATGTTTTCTAAACCTCATATCATTTTTATTGCTCTCCTCTGGACTTTTTCCAATTTGTCCACATCTTACTTAAAGTGCAACGCACATGTGACAGGCTGCTCCTCAAATCTGGTTCAGTGTGCTCTTGTGACCCCCAATCCCCACTCCTGAACCCTGACTTACTCCTCTTTGCCAGGTGACTATTCACTCCTGAGTCAGTCCACACCAGCCTCCTGCATGTAACTGGTTCCAGGCAGTGGTTGTACACCCACTAGGCACATATGGGTCGGTCTCCAAGCGAACATCCCCAAACCCCAGACACTGCACCAGGAACCCCCATTCTACAGAAACCGAGGCCCACTCCCAATCACTGTAAACAGACATTTGTCCATTGGACACTGAAATGGATTAGTCCAGCCACTCTGATTCACTCCATCTAAAGTTCACAAAACTTTAGATAAAACAAACACTAATTTATTTATTTGATTAGGGTACTATTTTAAGTGAGTATACAGCAAATCAATGCACATTTAATAAAATAGTCAGTGGTTGCCACAATCAAAAATAAAGGATATACACTGCATGCTAAACTAGCCACACTACTATAATTATGCTCATCTCACCACTCAAGTCCAGCAGTGATGGTTTGCAGCCATTCTCTGCCTATTTCCAGACAGGGCCCAATTCTTCTTGTAGATGTTTCAAGATGGAGTGTCTCTGGTGAAAAGCCTGGAGCAGCTCAAAGTTTCTCCCTTTGTTTCCACACCCCCTCAGCCCCTCTTCTTTCTGGGCTACAGTGATTTCCTTAATTCTACCTGAGCTAGAGGGGGCAATTTATATTGCCTTTGTCATGTAATTTTCCAGCCACAGAGAGGGAGTCCTGAGGATCTGAGCTGCGTAACATGCTTCACTCTGTACACATACACGATGCTGTAGGGAACATGATATCATAACAACGCAACACAGCATTCAGAAGGGCACTTTGCATGGCATAACTGGCATCAAATCATACAATCACAGTGCAAAAGTGAATAGGAAAACCATATAGATCATAGTCCAGGGGTACACTGATGCGCATCCCATGACGGAACCAAACTGGACACAGTACTACAACTGAGGCCTCATTAGTGCTCAATAGGTGAGATAGGAGGAACAATTACCCCCACATCTTACATGTACCCTCCTTTTAAAACCTCTTAGAATGATATTTACCGGGGTTTTTTTGCAACAGCATCACTCTGTTGACTTGTTTAAATTTGTGATCCCCTGCAATCCCACATCCTTTTCTGCAGCATTACTGCCAAGCCAGTTATACTCCATATTGTATTTGTACATTTGACCTTTTCTTCCTAAGTGTAATACTTTGCCCTTGTCTTTATTAAATTTCATCTTATTGATTTCAGACCAGTGCTCCAATTTATCAGGATCATTTTGAATTCTAATTCTGTCCTTCAAACCACTAGAAATCCCTCCTCGCTTGGTGCTATGTGCAAATGTTATAAGCATACTCCACTCCATCATTTAAATCATTAATATAAACACTGAATAGTACCTGACCCAACATAGACCAGAATACTTAAATGTTTTACAAAATACAAAGCAAAAGGTGAACTGAAGCTGCTGGCTCTTTCTTGGACACTGTGTTAACTCCCAATTGAACAGCCAGCTGCTATAGGAGATCTATTATTCCTTCAGTACAGGAAACAGAAGTATAACCTGAGGTCAGAGGGGACCAAGTTCAGCAGGTGTATGCAAGCAGGAACAGAGGACCGGAGGTATCTGCTTGGGAGCTGGCTGCAATAAAAGACAGGCAGCTTGAGAGCTGGGATAGTTGCAGGAGAAGGTCACACAGGGCAGCGGTCTGCAAGCAGAAGGACAATGTGAAGAGGTTTCACCAAGAATTTATTGCTACTAAATCTGTTGTGGACTGCCTATAGTTGTTGGAGCAGGAACATTTTTGTTCTCAGCATAACCATTAAAAGAGAATGCACTTGGGACTTTGTGCAACCTTTGGGTAGGCTAAAATTAATTCAATTGCCACTCTTCAGTGCCTAATAGAAATAAACCCCAACTCCTATGGAGAAGCACCTAGAGACCCAGGATCCAGTCTGTAAGTGACTCACGGCAAATGCTGCTCAGAGTTACCCTCCCACATTAAAATACTACTAAGAAAAAACATAACAATGAATTTTATTAACGACTAACTTAATAAATCTTATCCTAAGAATGCAAATTGAATTTAAACAGAACAGTCCCCACAGAAACACCATGAGAAAGATACCCAAGAGTCCCGAAGTTCAGGTGGAGTTCACTCAAATCTCTGCTAGTCTTTGATCAAGTCTAAAGACCTGAGTGGAAAAAAGGAGCTATCCTCTTCTTCTTTGGTTGCAGGAATCTTCAGTAGAATTCAATACAGGCTTTTCTTTCTCCTCTGGAACCAGCACTATCCAGTCAGCTTACTGGTTGACCAGCCCTCAGTCACATACATATGTGCACAAACTCTGCTGCAAAAGTCTCCATAGAAGGAAGAAAACATCTTGTTGTCCACTCCTGGCTCAGCTTCTCTCCTTGCACACTGAGCACCTGGGTGGGCTCTTCTCACTGAAACTCCTGCTTGCTATCTACTGCCCCCATGGGATCTGACCAGACCAGCAGGGAAACCCTGTGGAGCATGCTCAAATGCTATTACTCTCTGTTACCAGAATTCCTGGTTCTGGGCAGTTAATCTGCCCAGCAACAGTAATCCACCCGCAATGGATCTCTCAAAGAGATATCCTGTTTTAGGCATAGGGGTTACATTTGCACCTTTTAGTTTCCAGACTCCTGTGCTGGAAGCATCTGTAGTATTTACCTTCAAGCTTGTGGTACATCCAGAATGCTACCAATTGAGAGCTTGGCAAATAATGGATTTTTTTTTGTTCATTGATAATTTTTAAAAGTAGAAAAATAATTGTTCTGAGTCAAACAAAACATTTTTCTGACAAACTTTCAGTCTGAAAAATTGTCTGAACATTCAGTCTGAAAAATTCAGATGTTTTGCTTTTAAAAAGTGTTGAACCAAAGTGTTTTGATTTTTAAAAACTTTGTCAGGTTTTTTTTTTTTAAATTTTTAAAGAAATGATCAATTTGGTAAAGTTTACACTATTTTATTAAATGTACTCATGTCACCAGGTCTGAATTTTCTTTTTTCATTTTGAAATGACTTTTTGTTTCAAAATGTTTTTTTAAAAGACAATTTTTTAAAATGGTCAACATGGATATGAAATGTTTCAATCTTTCCCATGCTCAGGTCAGTGGGTTATAATATCACCAAATCCTAGATTCAGGATTTGGTATTTAGCTCCATTTTTACACTGATATGGTATCAACTGATCCCTTAAATAGCAAAGCTGTCAATCTTTTTTTCTGATCTTAAGTGTTTAGATTCCTTCCAACCACCACCCGTTTAAGAAGGCAGGCGTGAGTACCTTCATGTATTAATTGAGATCCATGGTACACCCACACCTACTGTGTGCAATTCTTGTCACCCCAGCTCAAAAAGATATATTAGAATTGAAAGAAATAAAGAGAAGGGCAACAAAAATGATTAAGGATATAGAACAGCTTTCATATGAGGAAAGATTAAAAGGACTAGGACTTATCAGCTTGGAAAAGAGATGACTAAGAGCAATATGATAGGGGTCTATAAAATCATGAATGGTCTGAAGGAAGTGAATAAGGAAGTGTTATTTACTCCTTCACATTACACAAATGAAATTGATAGGCAGCAGGTTTAAAACAAATGTAAGGAAGAAGTTCTTCACACAATGCATAGGAATCCTGCAGAACTTAGTGCCAGGGATATTGTGAAGGCCAAACTATAATGGGGCTCAAAAAAAAAAGAGCTAAACTCACGTAGGATAGATCCGACGGTGGCTATTAGCCAAGATGGTCAGAAATGCAATCCCAGCCTCTGAGTGTCCCTAACCTCTGACTGCCAGAAGCTGGGAATGGATAACAGGGGATGAATCACTTGATGATTGCCTGTGCCGTTCATTCCCTATGAAATATCTAGCATTGGCCACTGTCAAAAGACAGGATATTTGGTTAGCTGGACCATTGGTCCCATTCAATATGGCCACTCTTCTGAGATAGTTTAGGGATTTTTTTGCTTGTGGTAGGAATTTACTTTACATAACTGAAATACATTGTGAAAATCTCTAAAATATAATTCTTTGTCATCCAGGTTTTCATTTTTGACATGTATGCTTGCCTTTTAAAACACATGGTGTATACACAAAAAGTTATCAATGGGTGGTTTTTCAACTCAGAAGCTTTCAAAATGATTTTCAGTCAAATTAAAGAGTTAAGTAGATATGAATTTTCACTTTCTGTCTTCTAAAATGGCAATGACCAGCTTTAACAAAAAATGGTTGATGGTCAGAAATATTCTAATCTAACCTATTTTTAGAGTATAATTGCAAATATAATCATGTTCTGAAATGTAAATTAGTAATAAAAAATTTACTAGAAATCCTGAAGGAAAATGTTAGGATGTTCTTCCTTTATGTGAAACTTGAGTCATCTGATCCTTGTTAAAATGCCATGTGAAAGTATATTGAAAGACACAGAGAGAATGTTGTATGAAAAACAGTAAATCATATATTTGCTGGTTTTTATGTACTCTGTTGGCAGTACAAGCCAATTTTCCACCGCTCTGACAGTATAAAGCAGAAAACATGTTAAAAAGATGTTGCATATTAATTAGAAAGATAATGCAGTCTGATATCTGGTGTGGAAAAAATTTGACATGACAAAACAAAAATAAAAATATTAACTGACTCATGTTAATGTTTTATCCCATTGGGGCCAAGTGGAAAAGAGATAGAAATATAAGAGAACTGGTACTATACAAAAAATACTCTTTATTTACAGGAGAGAAAAGGAATGAATCCTTATAAGATAGCCTTCTAAAGGTTTTTTATTTAATCAGAGAAACTATGTGGACAGACTTGCTTCTCTGCATATTTAGATTTAAACTTTCATTGTAGCACAAGAAACTTTCTTCTACAGCTCTCCATTAGGTCACATGGGTTTTGGTTCACCTAATTCAGGGTTTGTTTTTGTTTAATTATTTCTTCAATGGGAATTTTACTCTAAAATATAATCTGCATGCTTTATTCAGTTATATAAATCAAAGTAAATTTTCATATTGGTACCTCTGCTAACACCAATCCATAATTTCCTGGCTTTCTCTTCATTTCCTCCTGTTACTGTAGTGGCAATTGGAGATGTTCTAGACTTCTAGATATAATACAATATATACACATTTACAAACTGTTAAGCCAAGGGAGCAGTATTTGAATATAAAGTAGGTTTAATGGGTCAAATCATATCTAAAGTTTGCATTAGATTTTATAATCTATATCTTGCAAAATGTTGTAAGGAGATTTTGTCAGGAATCACGAGTTCATTTGCTCTGCTGAGATTTCAGATACATTAAAATTGGAAAATATGGCACCTTTACTTTTGGATCCAATTAGGAAGTAAGAAATTAAGGTTTGCAACCAGAGTTTTGCAGAGTGATGAATAGCTAGTCAATCTATTACATGTATTACATGTATTAAAATACACATGTATTACATCTATTCAGGTAGAGTTTCCTACAGTGCTCCATAAATGATTTCCAAGAGCTACTCTTTTTATAACAAAGAGATGAGTCAGTCATCTTCTTTGCTCATCGGGGTTTTATTTCTTAAGTATCTTTGCCACTGGTACGAAATTATGTAAACAATGTTATTTTGTGATGTGGCCTTCAGTTACCTACAATTTGATTTGACACTTGCATTGAATTTGACTTAAACCAAGCTTTAAGATGTGAAGGCAGGGTGTTTTTGTTTTTGCTTTTTTTTTTTTTTTCTTCAATTGAGTTACTCATCTTATTTTTATACAGATGTTAAACATGCTTCAAGCTGTGAAGGAATTACCTCAGTAGGTTTGGGTTATTTATTGTCCCGCAGGATACCCAGCATGTGTAAAGTGTGATTAAATGTGACACAGAGTTCATGAATTTCCAAAGGAAAACACAGAGACTGAAGATTTCTGTTATGTAAGATATAATTTTTTTTTCAGTAAGATCATGTAGCTATAACCCCACATTTATGGTGGTATTAGTTTCAGAAATGCAAACATTAATCAAGATCTGAAAGACACAAGACACTCACCAATACATAAACACATCATTCAATATTCAATAGCAGAAGTGTTTTATAATAAGAGGATACAAAACAATTCTAACCTATCCACAAATGCAAAATATTGCCAGTAAATGGATTCAGCACAGAACAGCACACATGGAGAATGATAAGAGTTTTTCCTGAAATACAACAATTTCTTTAATTATTTGAAGAATCAACAGCAAGTTTTTGAACCAAGACCCTGAAACACATGCAATAAGATACTGATTTCTCTGTCTCGGGGAAAAAAAAAAGGTTTCGGTATCTTGAAAGTTTCAGTATACTGTCTAACTACAAGATAACAACAAAGCAGAGGAGGGTGGAACTGGCAACACACACACACACTTTAACATCATAGAGAGCCCCTTTGATTTTAGATGTGTATAATTTGTTTTAGTTTGGGGGGCATAGGGCTTGTCTTCAGATTAAAGCATTTTGTAATTTCAATACTGGAGTGATTTATAAACTCTTTTTTATTTGTTTATTGTATAAAAACCAGGTTTTTTTTGTTTTTTTTTTTTAAATTGCCAGTAATCAGCAAGGGACCTGGAGCTAGCAGCAGGAGGAGCCAGGGCCTCATTGCTGTGAAAAAAAGGTGCTGAGTATCATCACCAAAAAAGGATGCCGGTACTCAGTACCCCAAATACCATCACAAAAAAAGCCCTGATAAAAATGTCCAAACCCACAACATTATTTTTTAAAAGTAACGGAGAATAAAATCTTTAAAATTGTTTGACATCCTTTTTGTATTTTCCAACAGATGCAAAAAAAGAAACTATGTAAAATAGGGAAACAAATATTCTACGTTAATCTTGGTTCATGTGCCTTAGGTGTCCCTTTAGCCCTGCTCACAATTCTTCAAAAACGGCTCTGAAACAGAGATTAATAACCCAATTTATCATCATGTCTTATGTATGCAGAAAGATCAATGCATTGTTGACCTTTGAAACAGCTTCCCTCTATGAGGCTCTGTAGTCCTTTATATCTAACAACAAGATGCTATTCTAATTGCTAATACAAGAGCAACAATATATTTGATCATGAAACAAGATTCTGCAGCTGTGGACATGTACAATCAAACTTGTGATTTTCTGTGAGAAGCATAGTATGGAGAGATTACAATATTACCAGCGATATCCATTTTTAAAAGAGCAATTAACACTACAAAGAATGAGTGAAATTCATAGAAGTGTCAAGGAGGACAAAGCAAGGCCAGCCACAATTATTAAGTCCCTTGAGGTCTGCCAGCAGAGTGACTGCTAATTTAGGAAAATCTCTGCCACTTACCAGCTGTGGAAGGATCTCACAAAGGCCAGCACATAGGTAGGTGTTGGGGTAGCACAGAGAGGGCACATGGGATCTAGAGATCCTACCCTCTAGCACAGGTGGTGCAATTGGTTCTGATCACTGTTAGCCCATATGCTAGTATGGGAGGGAAGTTCAAAGGAAATGGAGTCAGTACTATAACCTCCTATTCTAACCGTGCATTGAGATGGGTTTGCCACCCTTATACCCGCCTCCCCAAACTGCTACACACAGTTTAACCACATAGAGAACAATTCCTGAAGATTTATGCACATAAAGTGAATTTTGCCCTGAGAGCATCTGTTTTTCAAACTTATTACACTGATTCAATGTATTGCTGTAATTTCCGTGTCTCACTCTCATGGGCCGTTACATCATCAGTGGGGAGAGAACTCAAGGCCTTCTGTTCAGAAGGCACTAGCACAAACTGCCAGCGATAAATTTACTTGAACCAACGGCAGTAAAAGTATTTGCTTAATTTACATTCTATGTGGGCCAGTTATTAAAGAATAGTACATTCACAAACACAAACAGATCTGATTTTCTATTCACTGGGGAGTAATAGAAGACATACCTGTTGTCCTTTGAGCCAATACAATGCATTTTATTATGTTCTAATTACACATCAGAAATTCATTCTAAATATTGAAGTTATCTTTGTTATAGCAAGACCCCAATACAGAACTATTTATTTAATCTGTAATCCAATAATACTCATCTATAATCCAGTACAAACAAATGGAGGATTTTCTTGAAATTTGTCATTCAAGGGATTAGACATTCTACTATATGTAAATTGCAACTAAAGACATCTTTATGAGTTCAGTAGCTAAGCACTACAATTTCCAGCTAAACACCTCCTTTTATGAGTTTATAACTCAGCTGTCAGAAGTAATAAGTTTTTACTTATGACAGCTGAACTATAAACTCAAAAAGAGATGGTTATAATGAGAATGCTAATATAAGACATATTAGCCAGAGAAAGCCTCACAAATATTAAAAATGGACCTGTTTATCTCATTTTCTGACAAGTGGACCTTAATGAAAAACTACTAAAAGATTTATCCTAATTGCTGTCTTTATAATTTTGCCCACTTGCCTTGATTTTTAAATAATCGAATACTGTGGCAATACATCAAATGTTGGATATCCACCATTAATCACAACAAACATTCTGAAGGATAACGTCCTCTTACCTCTTAATTAGTGTTTATTTCATTAAAGTCAGTGCTTTTGTTTGTAAATAAAAAGGCCAGGGACATGGGGCTGGTGGCGGCGGCGGCAGGAGCCGGGGGCCACAGCACGGTGAAAAAAAGGTGTCGATACTCAGTACCCCTGAGTACCATCAGAAAAAAAGCCCGGATTAAAACTAATGGAAATTTCGCTTCCAAACTAATAAAAGAAACAAAGGAATGGAGAAATTGGGAAAGATATATTGGACCCCATGCTTTTAACTTGTTCGAAAATCTTTAAATTCTGTGAGAATCACATATTGCAAGTAGACGAAATCTACTAAAAGAAAACATTTGTGGAGTATGATAGCAGATGTGACGACACAAGACACACAAATCTCAAACAAATTATCCCAAATACAAGGCAGTAAGACACTATAAATGTAATCTTCCTTATCTGTCATTGTTAATGTCAAGCTATAAAGCTTAAGCCTTCAAACGCCATTCATTCAAAAGGAGCAAATAAAAGAATTATACAATAAAGATAAATGTGAATACATCAAACTTTTGCCACCAACTGCTTATCAATAAGCAGAAAAACAGATTTATGCTCTGTTGACATAGGACACAAAACTACTTTTCAGAATCATTTTGTAGATGCTAGAAGACTGAAAAACTACTTCTGTAGATATCATCAAGGAATATCTTATTACTTAAAAACAAACAGAGTCCTGGGGCACTTTTAAAGACTATCTGTCTGTAAAGTGCCCCAGGACTCTGTTTGTTTTTCTGCAATAGACTAACACGGCTACCCCTCTGGAACTTGACCTTATTGCTTAAATATCATATCCTGTCATTGATCATTGCATGGCTCTCTCAATTAAAAGAACAGCATTTTTGCATAAAAACATGGCAGAATACATCTCTAATTGCCGGCAGATACAGTTTCAGAATAGAGATTTTGAACTCTTTGTTAAAGATGAGAATTGTAAGAGGGAATATGGACAAATTAAAATTGGATTAATTTTATTCTAACTGACTAGTGCAGTGGTTCTCAACCACTGTGTTGGGACACTGTGTTGCTACACAGTGGAAAGTGTGTCACGGAGAGCCGGAGAAATGGTTGGATTCAGCTTTGGGGAGGTGGGCTGGTATGTCCTGTAGTGTCATAATATGCAACCAAGTGTGTTGTGACCTGCCAAAGGTTGAGAATCACTGGACTAGTGAATTTTGCAAAACATGAAATGATCAAAGGAGAGCATGCACAGAACACAGTTAAACAATAAACTGACGACCTGGGTTAACAAGAGGCAACAAAGCAATAAACTAAAATGTTAATCAGAAGATAAAATTTTATTTTAAGCTTATTACCTACCACTGTCTTAGAAAATAAAAGCGAGACCTAAATAAAGGATAAATATAGGATCTCTCTCTACAATACAGTACAGCACTGGCAAGTGCTTCACAGATTGCAGAGGCACATATTGCCTTCAGTTCACATATGTAACTCTCATTGCACATGCAGATTTAGGACAGCACACAGCCCTGAGGAATTAACTAAAATATATGCTGAAATACTGGGTGTGTGGAGAGAGACTGTAAGGTACAATGGATAATTAAACACAAAGGACCTAATTGTACAATAAGTCTAAAGGAATGTACAACTCAACTAAGATCAACTCACAGCCAACCCAGCATAATTCATGACTGCAATCCCTGGAGCTTCTTGCCACACTTGACTTACTCCTCAAACTCTCCGCTCCTCACCTTTCTCTCTGTGCACACGTCTTGTCAATATTTTCAAAGAAATCAACAAAACACAACCTGACTTTCCACTGCTCCTTGGCTTGCCTCCCCTTATACTCTTGCTCTGCAACAATGAACTGTCTTTTCCTTCTCCCTGGTCATAGATGCAGAGGTTCTTACCTGCACCACTAAACCCTTCACTTGCCTCAGTGACCCCATCAGTCACTTCTCCTCCCTTAATATTCTTCTTAATCTCCACAACACTTTGCTCAGGACACCCAGAACTCTGGGTCAAAGAGGGAATTGCTGGGCTTTAAACCATGTGCCACCTCCATGCCATACCAGTCAGTCCACCTCACCAGGAAACTCTTCATGACCCTGACAGTCTTAACTCTGCCTAGCCCGTATAAGTCAGTGAACGAACCCCAGTTTCCCAGAGACCTGCCTCTACAGTGTCTAGTCCCTCTCACTGGATACGCACAGAAATTGTCAGTGCACAAACCAGTCTGTTAGGTTAGCTGAAGACCCACACTTCAATATGACGGCACTGAGATTGCTTATAGGAAAACTAAGAATAAGTTTATTTATAAAGAATGGAAATTTAAGTGATACTAAGTAAGAGAAACAAGAGATTTGTATGGGTACAAACAAAACAAAAACCACCCTTTCTAATGGATAAAACTTAATTTTACCAAGTTACAATCTTTAAGTAGTTTTCTCACTAAAATCAAGTGACTGGCCTCCCCTGCCCACCAGGCTGAAGGATCCAACAGTCACAGAATCAGAGGATGCTGTTCTCGTTTAGCTCTAAATGATAGATAACTAAAATATCTTTTTGTTCGCTTTATGTTTCCTAAAATCCATTGTCTTTGCTCAGAAGCCACAACAACTTTCTGGAGGTGCAAGCTTCCCCTGATTCATTCCTACTCTGTTGCCTCTGTCACCTGTTAGCTTGATTGCTTTGTTTACCTTATATGTAAATGTACTTTCATGGTCTATGCTATAACTCTATGGCTTTCAAAACTTATCCAGACAGGTAAATCCTAAGGCAGGAATGTCTCCAAAACATATTTTAAGAACATTTTTCCAGCACAAATAGGTAACTGAATGGTTACACAACCCTCTTCCAGGCAGGTCATTGCACCGTATATCCTGCCATCTGATCGATCAATCTGCTCTTGAGGTAGTCCTACAGGGATGAAAGCTGCCCCGATTGGTGGAAGATGGTGGGAGGAGTTCTTAAAGTGTCACATGACCCACTTCCAGATTGGTAAAATTCTGTGGAATGACCTATTGGTCAAATCTGCTCGTGGGGATCATCCTATAAGGATGAAACCCACCCTGATTGGTGGGGGGAGGAGTTCTTAGAGGGGTCACATGCCACTTCCTGGCATCCAGTCAGGTGTTCGTTTTGACCCAGAAGTAACACCCCAGAAGTGGGCCTTAAGGTGACAGGTGGGCGGGAGCTGACAGGTAAGGAGGCGTGGCCAACATTAGGTTGATGGTAGGCCCCTTGTACTGCTTTTTACTTTCCTATTATTTATTCTGTATTGTTAATTTAATACCCATCAACCACAAAAGTAGTTTATTTGAAAGAGGAAACCCAGGGTTTCTGTTTCTGATAAACCGCAATGGGTTTTTATATCTACAATAAAAGCAGCTTAATTAAGAATAATTAAAACGTTGTTCAACTTACTCAGATTGTAAAAATAAAAGCGACTTTTACTTATAAGGTATCAGAGAAGACATCCTAAACTCCAGCAGAGAAAATGAGAAAACTAGGGTCAGATTACAGCAGATGGTCACCACCAAGAACTGTGAGGAAACAGTAATTTTGACAGAGATAGCGTCCTGAAGAAAGAAACATAGTGCGATGGATTTGAGGAACACTATCACCTTTTGTAATATAAGAAATGGTATAACAGAGAACGAAAAATGATCAACCCCTCCCTGTACATCAAAAATTAAAAGTAGAGAAAGGGGAAAAAATCACTTTTCAATAACATTAGCATCCAATTACAGACAAAAGGCTTCTCTATCTTGCAAATTAGTGTGCAACAAGTCAGTGCCAAACTACAGTGCAGCAGCTTTTCATTCAATAGCTTATTGTATGGATCCTACAACAGTGCACTAAAAGTTCGATAGTGGCTTTGACATATTCCCTTGTCAAGTCAGCCATGTAGTAAAATTATCGAAGATTTTCAAAACGTGTAATAGGGATGCTTCAATGGAAGTTGGATTGGGCACTAAATCAGGATTTTCTACACAAGAACCTCTATGATAAATAAATGATCCAAGGAGACAATAAGTAATAAATTATACCTACCACACATACAGCATTCACTGACTATGAGAAGTAGTTCAGGAAACAAATTACTGCTTATCAACAGCTCTGCAGCGCCAAGATGACTAACTCAACAAATGGGAAATTTGCATGAGAATAAGACCTCTAGTATCTATATTATATGTAAAATAATGCTACAGAGGTGACTATCTGTCCTCCTCTGTTGTGTACGTGCATCCATCTTCTGTTGAATGCTATCACAACTGCTCAAGTGGGTATGTGTGATCATGTCACCCTCTAATATCTGTACCCTACAAACATATAAACTACCAGTGTACACTATTTTATAGATCATTATATCCCCATGACATTAATTATATAAGATACCTAAAAAGCATGCTATTAGCATTGTCCATATTTCTAATACATTAACAACATGGATGAAAAGGAAATCGTAGGAGTGAATTGGGCAAAAATATTTTCTTACTACTTTCAATTGTGTTTAAAATGACATATTCCAGTTTTTAACTGAGACGAGCCAAGAAATCTGAAGATTCGTCTCCTCCTTCATTAGCTCTCCTCTGTAAATAATTTCAACTGCCGCTTCAACTGCACTCCAAAGATGGCCAGGGGTGTTTGAAGTTTAACTTTCACTCAGAAAGCTAAATCTGGAGCGTTGTTGATCTTAATTTAGTTTTCTAAGTGAAAGTTAAACTTCAGACATGCCCAGCTGCCTCTGAAGCATTGAATGCAGGGTCTTTGCTTGAAGTTCCTCAGGTAAGTACAATGCAATCAATTCAATATTACATCTGTCTTATTTTGTGTAGCTATTCCAAATTTAAAAAATACATACTGTGGCCTAGTCGAACTGGTCTGTCACTAAGGAAATCTGAATTCAGAACCAGATCCAGAAATTATTGGCAATATGCTTTTAATCATTCTACTTAGACCCCATTAGCTGCCTGATTTATACTATAATTTCAGAACAGACCTTCCATATCACCTAACATTTTCAGTGGTCAGTAGCAGATTGGCACAGAAACAACCTAATACCATTCCGTACAAATGAAATCAGATTATAACAAAAACAAGCCTATTTATATTAACTCTTTTTTGTTAAATGCACAGACACTGATTTTCCTTCCATCTGTAAGTTGATGCACCGCCATCTGATTCATGATACAGAAAATACTGAACAAGCTTTCATCTCTTTTATTATGTAATGTGAAGCAATGCTTTACATGTTCCTAATCCCCCATCTCAAATAGTCTACACAATGATAATCAAAAAGAAATATAAAAAGAAGTCAGCAAAAGCTCCAAATGTGTGTTTTGTCTTAATTCTTCTCATTAGCATATTTCTTTATAGGTTGTTACTAGAAACAGGTCCTTCTGAAAATTACATGCAAACATCCAAACAATTGTTAGAAATCCAGCATAAATGCAAACACCTGTCTCTATCCAACCCATAATTGCTAACCAGAGTGAAAAGCATCACCACAACCAGTATAAAGTCTCTCTAACTGTTTTACTATCATTTAATGTTGCTAAATGAGATAACATTCTTGTAATTGGATGCTTATATTTGTGATGCTAAAGCAAGGCAGCAACCACATTATGCAGTCAGAAATGTGCTGTAGTTTGGGCACTAAAGGACTTGGAGTTGGTCATGGGTCAAAAACAAACAAGTGGTATGTTGAATGGTCCAAAGTACATTCAAAGCTTATGAGCAAACTCTGTCCTCATTTACTCTCATACCTCCTCTCACTGAAGTCATTTGGAATTTCAGCAGTGTAGATGAGGGAAGAATTTGGCTACTAGAAAGTCAGTCACAGTGCTTAACAGAGACACAGTCATTCAATATTTCATACAGTGGCCACAAGAACACTACACTACATGCAACACATGACAACTTGAGTGCTAATGAATAACCTTATATTTTCACAGCAAATGAGTAAAAAGCAATGATGTTTCTAAATTTGTGAGCTATTAATACACATAAAAACAACAATGTTGTGTGTCATTTGAGGTTGGTCTATTCCAAACATACCTAACTCAAAACCAAGAAAATGAAATGCAATAACACATATCCTCTTTTTTTCCACCTACACATGCATCATCACTAGAACCATCACCATATACCACAAAGAAACTACAGTTTTAAACCTGTCCTGGTAGGAATTCCAGTCTTCTAGCACTCTCTTCCCAAGCTTCCCAGAATCACCATCACAAACACAATGAATTCCTCTTCTTCTCTATACAATTCTGGAAATTACACTTTGGGGAGGAGATGCTTATACTTTTCCCAAGCATTAGCAGGCGGAAACTGGCATACTTTGTCTGTTCTCAACAACCAGCGACTAACAAAAGTTTTGTTAATTTCAATATGCAGCTGCTGGGAAAAAATCTACAGCAAAAAGTTAACAACAATAACTACTCCTGTCAGGATAAAATTTTCAAAAGTGCCTAAAGGACTTAGGTTCCTGAGTTCCATTGATTTTGAGTCTTTGAAAGTCAATGGGACAAACACTTTTGAAAAACTTTACCCTTTGCTTATAGACATGGAAGACAGCATTAAGTCATATTTAATTCATATAGGGTACACTAATTTCCAAATAATTTTAAAATACTTTTTAACGCTTATGAGAGCTTATATTCTGCAGAAATTGATCTTTTAAGGTCTCCCTACTTGTTAGAAAACGTTTGCGGTTTGCCATAGGTAAGTAAACGACTGGATTTGCAAGTCCTGAATCTAAAATAATCTGTATTGCAGTCTATTTAGAGTCATGCACTGCTCTTGATCTGCAAATGCTAGTTACACCCTCTGACCTCAAGAGAAGTTGAGTGCTTAGAATAAGGTACATACCCATCAAGTAATACTTTACTAAATATTTTAGAGGTATCTATACAGGAAAGCATTTCCCATTTGCTGCACATATGTTATTTTTAAAAGGGCCTTACAAAAATGTAAGAAACTTGGACAACAGAAGTGAAAGTGAGGAACAGTATAGGAAGTTTATGTTAAGAAGTTCATTAAATGACTATCTGCCCCTTTCAAATAAACAGTTTTATTAATTGTAAGAGGTGGACATGGGGAGGGTTTATGGATGAAATTAATCTTTTGAACTAAACACTCCACTTAAATTTTAAAGTCCTGAGAACATTAGATTTCTTGACTATATAACAACTCTAGGAGGTATTCTGAATTTGATGTACTTTACAATACTATATACGGTATACAGCTACATGTTATCCACTCTTAACATTTTGAATCTTGAGTTGTTCAGATTTTGAGCATGCTACGCAAAACACAGATGGCAAGAACAATCCTCTGAGTTTGTATAAAACCATGAGTATTGCTGCAAACACTCATAACCCAACAGCAAACGGACATCAGAAAGTGGCACAACTCCTGGTTAAAATGGTTGTTGGTTCCAATCTGTCTCCAAGGCCAATGATAAGTGAATTAAATGAGTGTTAAACAGTATGACAACATTGACAGTGTTCACTTTCCAAATTTATACTTGTGATTTTTTTCATTACAATCATAACCAAGTCTTTTTGAAAAAGAAAGAATGGAATATTGTAGAAGCTGAACAAAATCATTTTGCAAAGGTAAAAGGGAGGGAAACAAGAGCAATCCTCTACTCTGAATCACAAAAACATTCTATAACTTCTCATATATAAATATTTTCTTTTCCTTATCATGCTGTGCTTTACATAAATCTACATGTTCTCTGTTGCCTCAGGGAGCTCATTCAATTTGATTTTCTTCTGAAATCATGTTGAGATTTAAGGAACTTTATTTGCCTAATACATAGCACATATTAAACTGTATAATCATATGTACTTAATCTTTTCCAGCCTTTGACACAAGACATGTGTGCCTCTATTAGAAATTTGCATACTCTAAAATATACATTTTAATTTTTACATATTTAAAATGTTTTGCATTCTTTTGAAAATACCTCTTTCCTGTTTAATTTTTAATAATTGTATGATTTTACACATCCATCTTGTTAGAAGAAGAAAACAGGGAGTCCCAGAGGTGGATTGGGTCAAACATTACCCTTTATTACCTCCTTGTTCCTCTCGATCCACCAAGTGAGTAAAGGGGTGGGGGGGGGTGAATTACAAATCTTTTATACTTGAAAATATGTATGCATAAGCTTACATTCATGACAACTCCCCAAAGACCCTTTTTTGGTTACATTAACACCCAAGCAATGAATATGAATAACTATGTGGTGTATATAATTATACCTGCCTTTGCTTGCTGTTTACTGGTTTAGTCAATGGTGCGCAGGCGTTTAACTTTACATGTTACTTTTGTTACAGCAATACCTATAAATTACTGACCAAGCATTTAGCAAGGGAAGGGAAGGGGGAGAAAGATGATAAGCATGTTCTCTCCAAGGATCTTACACAGGGGAGAAAAGATAGCTTTCTTTCAGTTACATTTCTTGCTCAAACTATGAAAAGGGAGGAGAGGAAAGAAAAATAATATACATTAACTAAAATTCCAATTGTAGGAAAGCAAAGCCTGCCTGCCCTTGATCCCATTACCATAACTACCTGTGGCTCTGGCAGAGGCCTAATGTCCAGCTCTAACTTTACTCTCCTTCACATCTCTCAGACATTTAAAGGACACTCATCACTGTAGCATCCAAGCATTTATATAGTAATTAGGGCTGTTCACCATGTTCATTTGTTCTTCCTCTCTCTCTTGCTGCTGTTATAATTCCAAGACTTACTTTATCACAGGAAAAATTACTCCCCTCCCCCCCCAAAAAAAGGTAAGTTTTCCAAATATTCTGAAAATATTCATGCCTCTCTACTTTAGCTTCCTCACGGAATGAATTAAAAGGGTGCTCCACAATGAGCTGCCCAACTTGTGCTTCTCGGTCTTCAAAAAGAGTTAGAAGCTGCAAACTGTACCATCACTGATCCAAGAAACACAGATGCCTCTACAGGTTTCTTCATCTTGTTAAGAGATGGTGAAATAATAGTTAATGATCTATGTTTCTTATCACCAATGTTCATTGGAGGTGTTACTGAAGGAGTAGAGGGAGAGAACTACAGGGTTGACAGTCGAAGAGAGATACAGACTGAGATTTTCAGAAGAGACTAAAGGATTTAGGTGTGCCTTGAAGAAGCCTGGAGCTCAGATCTTGTCCAAGAAGACAGATAAGCTCAAAAAGAACAGTGTCAGGCCCCTTAGGAACCAGCAGTAGGTGAATGGGGTAGAAATGGCTTTTCTTGAATCTGAGAACTTCACAGAACTGAACCTGGCACGTTTGAACAGAGAACTCCCTGGATGTAGTGATTATATCCGTTTATCTCAAAACAGAGACTCTCATGGCATCATGGGATTAAAGGTATAGGGGAAATGATTCTAGGACCTACCTCACTAATCCAGTCAAGTAATAATCCAGGCAAGGTATGAAGGGCAGATGCGATCATCAGACGCTACCCTCTATCCACACAAATCTGAAAGATATCCCAAATGCAGGGAAACTATTTTACCGGCCTGTAATATAAGGTGACTCTTTTTTTGGGGAAACCAAAAATTCAAGATCACCTACACTGTAGGACCTATTGGATCCAATGGCTGACTCCTTCTCCAAGTGCCTCTTTGCCCTTTTTCCTTTATTGATCCTTGGGACCCTTGAAATAATGAGAGGCTCCCCCCTTCAGCACTATCTCAAGATTGCAGATCTTTAACAACTGGAAGAACCTATATGATCAGATCCTTTCTGGGTGTCCTCATAGAAGCTTAAATCTGCTCAGGTCTATCTGAAACTTGTGAACTTGGAGAACAGTCATTAAGCAAGGAGAGTCCTTTTCAGGAGATTAAAATCTGATCCCCTAGAACAGGGGTTCCCAATCCCTGGCCCGTGAGCCAGGTTTGGCCCCTGCTCTCCTATTGCTGTCTGGGAGTTGGTCTGCAGCATCTGCTTACTGCCTGGTCGGGGGGCTGGCAGCCACAGCCTGGCTCCTGAGCCGGGCTGTGGCTGCAATCTGGGTGCTGGGTCTCACACGCAGCCCAGAGCAGCTGCAGTGGCTGTGCTTACTGCCTGGTCCTGGGGGGCGGGGGAGGGAGAGGTTGCAGCTGCAAGCTGGGGGGCAGGGAGGGAAAGGTTGCAGTTGCAAGCTGGGAGCTGGCTCCTACACGCAGCCCAGAGCAGGAGTTGAGCTGCAGTGGCCGCTTACTGCCTAGTCCTGGGAACCAGCCTGTGGTTGCTAGCCATAAGCCAGGTCTGGCATGAATCAGGGAGCAGGAGCCAGGCAGCTGCTGCTGCTCATTCCTTCTGCTTGGTCCCAGCTCTTTCAGCAACCCATCATATGGAAGGGGTGATACTGTTTTTTATTTTTTTTTAAAATTGTTTTTCACTAAATGTTTAATTAAAATAATTTAATTTTAAATAACAAAGTTTAATTTATTATTTAATTTCATTAAAAAAAATAGAAATTGAATTTTAATTAAATAGATTGGTGGCCTTTTGGAGCTGTAAAAATTATATTTGTGGCCTTCATGGAAAAAGGTTGGGAATCACTGCCCTAGAACATGCTAAAAAGGTGATTTTAAGTCCGGTCCTATCCTTCCTGGCTGTCTTGGAAAATGTCTCATCAAGCTGAATGCATCCCTATCAAAAATACAAGAGCTTTGGAAGTTTTGCAGAATAAGAAATGCAGTTCTTGACTCCCATTTTCCTCCTGGGGTCAAACATGTCAGGAAAGCCCACAAATATTGGATGATTGAAAACACCACAACAAAACAAAGAGCAAGTTAGAATCTACTCTTCTCAATAATACAATAATATTAACTCTAAACTATGTCAAACTATATATTGTACAATCTATTTTCTTTTAATTCAAAACAGAAAAGAGAGAGGGCAAATTTCACAATCACTGTGGCTTGAAGACAGAAAGGAACAAAGGGATGGAGCTGGTTCTTATACCTTCTTAGAATAGAATATAGGGTTCAGTGGCTGTCTGTGCTGCCTTACTGTTAACTGAGGCTATGTACACACTACCATTTTTAACGCGCAATAATCCTCTTCCGCATTAATTCTCCCGTGGCTGTTGTTGCGCGAGATCGCGTACACACTATGCTTGCTCTAACGGAACAAAGCCCCCCCCCTTCTGAGCGCAGTCCTCCAGGAAAGCGAAGGGGATTGTGGGTACGTATCCCAGAGTCCCCAGTATCATCTCCCGTGGTGCATTCCGCTACTGACGCTACCCAGCGGTTGCCAATAGCAACGAGCGCGAATTTCAAATTGAAGCAACCTTCTTCTCGGCACTGCCTTTTCAGAATCGACATGGATTCAGCTGTGATCTTGAATGCTGCCTTCAGCATTGTGAACACAGCCCAGATTCTGTTGCGGTTTGCCTTTGGCTATGATTCGGAGCATGACACGGATGACTCGGTCTCGGATGATGACAGCATTGAAAACCAAACGGACATTCTGATCAGTTTCGCGGACCAGCAACACAGCCTGAACCGCCGTGTTTGGTCCCGGCAGACGAGCACAGACTGGTGGGAACGAATCGTCCTTCAGCTGTGGGATGATGATCAGTGGCAACAGAACTTTAGAATGCGGAAAGCCACATTTATGGAGCTATGCCAGGAGCTTGCCCCTGCCCTTCGATGCAAGGACACGAGGATGAGACCCGCCATGACCGTGGAGAAGCGTGTGGCTATCGCACTTTGGAAACTGGCGACTCCAGACTGCTACCGCTCGGTCGCAAACCAGTTTGGGGTTGGACGCTCGACCGTTGGAGTGGCACTGTCACAAGTATGCAGAGCCATCAACCGTATTCTGCTCAGGAGGATGGTGACCCCGGGAAACGTGAGGGAGATCATCGCAGGATTTAATGAGTTGGGCTTCCCGAACTGTGGGGGTGCAATAGATGGGACTCACATCCCTATTCTCGCTCCCGACCACCTTGCCTCTGAATACATCAACAGGAAAGGATACTTTTCGATGGTTCTACAGGCACTGGTGGACCACCGTGGTCGCTTTATGGACATTAATGCTGGCTGGTCTGGAAAGGTGCACGATGCACGCATCTTTAGAAACTCTGGACTATTCAGAAGGCTACATGCTGGCACATTTTTTCCAGACGAGAAAATAATTGTGGGCGGTGTAGAGATGCCAGTGGTGATACTTGGGGACCCCGCCTACCCACTGATGCCATGGCTCATGAAGCCGTACACCGGGAAGTTGGATCCTGACAAGGAGCGTTTCAATTACCGGTTAAGTAGATGCAGAATGGTTGTGGAGTGTGCCTTTGGCCGTTTAAAAGCGCGCTGGAGAGCGCTGTATGGCAGGCTAGATCTCCACGAGGACAGGATCCCATTAGTTATTTCGGCTTGCTGTGTTCTTCACAATATATGTGAAAGCCGGGGGGAGAGATTCAGGAACTCTTGGACCACTGAGGCACAACGTCTGGAAAATGCCTACCAGCAACCAGACACGAGGGGTATCCGGGGGGCGCAGCTAAGGGCAGTTCGCATAAGGGATGCGTTAAAAACCCATTTTAGTACTGTTGGTTAAAATTGTACCTTTGAATATAGTTACTAACCATTTCCTATATGTTTCAACTGTTAAAAATTAAGCTTTAGAAATTTTGTGTTTTTCCCCTGTAAACATTCATTGAATCAAAAACCGTTAATGTTAAATTAATGAAACAAATAAAGAAAGTCTGATTAAGTTTAACAAGGATTCAACTTTATTTAATTAACATTGATCAAAACTCGGGTTTGAGGGGAGTAGGGACTAAAGGTGGGTGTAGGTGCGGGACTCAACTACATATGTTGGGGGAGGGGTTCTGTTAGGGTTACACCATGGATGTCCATGGTGGTCTAAAAACTGTCTGGGGGGGGAATGTGGCGTGGATGCACTGAAAGGCATATGAGGCTGATGATGGGGGGTGCGAGCCTGTAGCAGACCGACCATGGTCTTGAGGAGGTTGGTCTGCTCCTGCATGATGCCTATCAGGGCATCCTTCTGCTGCTCTCTCCTCGCACTGCTCTGTCTCCTGTCCTGCCTGCACTGCCTCCTCCATTGCCTTGTCTCCCTCGCAGAAGCCTCATGGAACTGCATGAGCTCCTGGAAGACGTCTTCCTTGCTCCTGCGAGGCCTCCGCCTTATCCTCCTCAGACGCTCAGCTGCAGCTGTAGACTGTCCACCGAAGGTCATTCCTGTTCAGATATGAAAAATGTAGAATGCCGCTATTGTTCTCGCCACGGTCAGGAGCAAATGATGTTGTTCTCCCCACACATTCCTTCAATACACAAGAGGGGACCTATGGGGGGGCGGTAACAGATTTCCCAAAGCTTGGTACGGGTTGCAGAGCTAGTACAACGGAGAGTTGACTATTGCCACACCAAGTTCTGATCCCGTGCCCGAGATGGCTGAAATAGAGGCAGATCTCACACTGCTTAGAGTGCCTCTGCAAGCGAGAATGCATCTCCTTCATGTTGCCGACTTCAAGCCGGGACCTTACGCTGCAGGACTGTGCGCAGCAATGTTGCCCGCAGGAGTGCTTGCGAGTCTGAAAGGAAGAGTGTCCCTGAATGGTGGAGTGCAAAGGAATGCTCTACCATGTAATCTCAAGAGAAGACTCTGGAAATATTTGGATGACGCGTTCAGTGAGTTGAAAGGGAACGACTACTTGGAAATCGAGGCATACATCGATGACGTTTTTAAGTAATGCTAGTAACACCTTTACAGTTCTGTAAGGAACAGAACTGAGGACACCGAAAACAAAAACCCCTTGCAAAAAAACCATGTCTACGCTGAGCTGTAGCACCTAGAATAGAGGACATTGCGAACGGGACTTACCAGAGCTGCCTTCTGATGATTCCTGGGTAGGCGTGGAGAAGGAATCAGTGGAGCTTGTTTCTGGCTGGGTGGAAAATAACTCCTGGCTCCCCGGGTCAGTGGCTCCGTTCTCTCCGTCCTCGTAGTCTTCTTCTTCTGATTCCTCGTCCACAATTGCCTCGTCGCCTTCTGCTTCCTTCTCTGTTTGGGGTGCAGTCTCCGAGGTGTCTACCGTGCAGTTCGGGGTGGTTGTGGGATCGCCGCCCAGGATCGCCTCCAGCTCCTTATAGTACTTGCACGTTGCTGGCGCGGAGCCAGAGCGCCGGTTAGCCTCTCTGGCTCTGTGAAATGTTATCCGCAGCTCCTTCACCTTTGCCCGGCACTGCAGGGTGTCTCGCTCGTACCCCTTTTCGGTCATGGCTTTGGATATTTGACCGAAAATGTCAAAATTCCTCCGGCTGCCACGTAACTGTGACTGCACGGCGGACTCTCCCCAGATGCCGATCAAGTCCATCACCTCTGCTGCTGTCCAGGCTGGAGCTCGTTTGCTGCGGCGCGACGACATTGCGAGCGAAGCACACAGAGGCAGCAGCACCGAACAGCGAGGCAGAAGGGAGAGTGGTGAATTCAAAAATTCGCGGGACAGAAGAGGAGGTCGGGAAAAATGACGTCACGACGATAGAGGACAGGCGGAAGTGCAGAAGGGATGGAATTTGAATTGTGGGCCATTTCCGTTATATTCACATTGCGCGATAAGCGTACACACACTGGCCATCGCGCAACAACTATTCCGCGTTAGCAGCAACCACGCTCGTTTAGGTGGTTTACATTTTGCGCAAAAAGAAGGGACTTAACGCGGAATAACTGTAAGTTGTGTGTGTACGCTCTGTTTGTTATTGCGCATTAAAGGGCTTTATCGCGCAATAACTTTGTAGTGTGTACAAGGCCTGAGCCTTAAAAAGGTCTGGGGGCCAGGAACATGACTCTTCCAGAGTGATACATAGGAGGCAATATCCTAAGAGAAGACACAAAGGGATTATTTTTGTTTTTCCTGAATCACCTTAAATCCTTATTCTTAGCAAAAATGAACTAACTTCTGAACTTTGATCAAAGTAAATGAAGAAGTTACAGAAAGGAACATGTAACAAAATTGCAGCCCATACAAATTTAAAATAAAAAATGTAGTTAAAATAAAGTGATTAAGAGCAGTGTTTTAAATTAAATAATCTAAGAAATCCAAAGACAAGAGACAGAGAGGAAACATTAAGATTTCTGGAATCTGTATAATGAAATAATGATGAAAAGGTATGAGAATATGATTTGGGAAAAACATGGAGAAACTGAAGAAAGTCCACAGAAGAGTACCAAAAATGATTATGGTCTAGGAAACATGACCTACAAAGAAAGATTGAAAAAACTGGGTCTGTTTAGTCTACGGAAAAGACTGAGAGGGGACATAACAGTCTTCAAGTGCATAAAAGATTGTTATAAAGATGATGATAAATTGTTCTCTTTATCCACTGAGGACAGAACAAGATGTAATGGATTTAAACTGCAGCAAGGGAGATTTAGGTTATACATTAGAAAAAAAATATCCTAATTGTAAGCATTGGAACAAAAACCTAGACAGGTTGTAGAATCTCCATCACTGGAGGTTTTTAAGAACTGGTTAGACCAGAAGCAGGCCAACTACATTCCTCAACTGAGCCCTGACCCCACCCCCTTCCCACTATGTGGGCCCAGCAGAGCCCCGGTGGAGCAAGGCACCACTCTCCCCGCCGGGCTCCACCCCTTCTCCTGACCAAAGTGCAGCAAAAGCTATAAGCTCTTGCTGAGCTTCTGGCTCCAGCCAGGCCCACTAGTGCCACAGGGAAGGGATGGAGCCCAGAGGAGGAGTGCCACTCCCGCTCCTGGCTCTATCCTTTCTCTCCAGAACTCCCTCTCCTAGCCTCACCCCCTCCCACCATATGAATGGTGTAGCCACTCCCCCTCCAAGCCCTGCCCCTCCACTTCCCACCCCTATCCCCGGCGCCCTATGTTGCCTATACCTGGGTTAGACAAACACCTGTCAGGGATGGTCTAGATCAGTGTATCTCAACAATTGGGCCATGGACTGGTGCCAGTCCCTGAGATCTCCCTGTCAGAGCTTACACACAGCTTACGAAGGCAGGAAGCCATTTCCTGGTATCAGAAAGGTTGAGAAACACTGGTCTAGATAGTACTTAGTTCTGCCTCAGTGCCAGGGAACAGACAAGATGACCTAGTAAGGTCCCTTTCATTCCTACATGTCTATATAAAACAAATAAGTAAGGGAATTCCACAATATATGTCATAAAAGCATAGCAATGAAGAATGTCAGAAGCAGGCTATAATATCCACTTGTGTCTGAGTTCTCTCAATCAGAAAAACACATGTTAATAGTTCTGGTTCCTCATGTATATGAAGAGCTTCACAATAATACCACTTTTTCCCTGGAGACCACCTAATTTTTATGACCATTGCCAATCTTCTACTGAAATCAGTCTCCTACTGATTGTTCTTTGTGAGTAAGGAAGTGAGAACATAAGCAACTGCATAAAATCCTCTTTTTCATGTAATTTCTTGCATGTATTTTTTGAGGCAATTATGTTGAGAAACATGGATCAAGTATCAAAGAAATAGAGAAACCCATCAAGCTAACCTTTTGCCTTTCTTTTCTATCAAGCCGTACTTCTTATCAGCTTTGTTCTTTTCACAACTTCTGTCAGCTTCCTTTTTTTTTCCTATTAGTTTCCCCTGTTTCCATAGCTCACATCTTCCATCACGTAGGTGAGATCAATAGAGTTACACAGCCATAAAACTAGTACAAAGCACTGGTGATTCAAGCAGATTGTATTTGAGTTTTTCTGAAGAAAAAGATTTACCCTGTCCTATCCAGAGAAGCATACCAGTTACCTGGAGTAAGGATTAAGTTTAGCAGTCGCTTTACCATAACTAGTATAATTTTAACAATCCAAGCCATAAAGATAATACAAAACAACATTTTTAACTAACTAAAAATTATTACTACTATTTGTATGTTTTCAGATTTTAGCAATCAAACAATATCTTCCAAAGGACATTTCACTGCATAGGTTTAATATGTACTTGAAAGAAACATAATTATTGTTAGAGCTCAATCCTGCAAGCAAAATGCACAAGGGGGCAGATTTATAAAGGAATTTAGATGTCTAGTGAGATTTGAAGAAGTACCTACATGAGTTAGGCACCTAACCAGATTAGGCCCTTTTGTGAATCCCATGAACTATCTATTTGCATCTACAACTGCCTAAATACCTTTATATACCTTGCTTGCCTAACTTGAGAACCATGAACAGAGGCAGCTAATAAAGGAGTTTCAGAGAGAATAGTTCCAGCTACAGACTCTGTGCTTGAACTTGATGAGCGATGTGTTTGGTCTGCCTGTAGGTAGATTGTTGGTTCTCAGCGTACAGACTGAGTAGCTGGGCCATGGGCCCGATTAGGCCTTGGAGCTTTGATCAGACCAGCTGTCTGAAGTCTTTGAATGGCTAATCCAGTGGTTCCCAATCTGTGGCTCAGGGGCCAAAAGCGGACCACGGTTGCTTTCAAAGGAGCCCACTGCTCCCCTCCTGCTGGCTGCAGAAGGGAGCCTCTGCCTAAGGGACCAAGAAGTAGCGTGTTTCCCTGGGGCTTAAAGACTGGTGCACACACCTTGCTGCAGCCGTGAGGAGAGGAGATCAGCTCTCCCCTCTGCCTGGCGGTAGCAGGGAACATGCCATAGCACTCTCCCTAACTCCCAATATCATGCTGTGCCAAAAAACACTAATGTGATCCTAGAATGCATAAACAGAGGCAGTTGTGGAATACTGTTTCCAGCTCATGTTCCAATGGCCGGAAGTTGAATCTTGATAAATTAAGGCTGGAAATGAGTAAAAATGTCTTATAGAGAGTAATTAAATGTTGGAAGAATGTACCAAGGTTCATGGTGGATTCTCTATCACTGACAAATTTTAAGCTAAGATTGAATATTTTTCTGAAAGACATGCTCTTGGAATTATTTTGAGAAAGTTTTGTGACCTGCGCTATACAGATCAGACTGGATGATCGCAATGATCCCCTCCTTCCTTAGAATCTATGCAGTCATTGATATGGCTCAAGGCCACATTGTAGCTGGACTAAGCATCCATCAGTAATTTAAATTCTCCAGAGACATTTTCTCTGATGCACCACATTATGCCCCATGTTAAAGCCATGGAGCTGTTAGAAATAGCACAGCTATTTAGAGGACCTCCTGGGTCTCTAGGATCCAAATATTCACCAAGTCTAAAACCCCTCAATCCAAGTAACAATCTTTAGTTTATCTCCAACCCAAAGCTTCGCTCAGTGGACTCTACAGACAAAAGAAAAGGGAAAGGCCCATATGGATCTGCAATGTACTTAGAAAACTCCAATACTAGTAAGTAAGTTTCCTTTCTTCAGCATAATTTGCCTCTGTGGAAATCCCCTACAGGAGACTAATCAGCAGTTCTACAACCCAGAAGAGGGATAATGAGTGTGTAATTAAAATAGGAAATGAAAGAGGACTGAACTGAGCATCTGACCTAGTTCCAGAATCAAGAGAATAATGATTAATGAAGGTGAAAATGAAGTGCCAAATAGCGATTTGATATATTTCAACAATAGACACATTTCTTATAGCAACAAAGACCTTACAGCATGCTTTCTCCATAACCCTTCTAGTGTTAGGACTGAATAATATTTTAAAAAATCTCATTCTTTATGTAATTCAATTTAAGATAGATCAGCTTTAAGAGTCAGTAACTCAGTCATTTTCCTAGTGGTCAGTGTTACAGGTGTCGAGGAGGCTTCTACCAGAGGGAAAAAATTTTTTTTTCCTGAGGCACAGATCCATCAAACTAGAAAGACTTAAATCCAAGTCCCAACAGTTTACCGGTTGGCAAAGTGGTGGAATATAATAGGTTTCTTAGGAACCTTGTAACTGAGGAGAGAATTTGTTATTAGACCACAGAAGAAAATGTTTCAATTTTAAAGCACGTTTTACTAATGGAAGACATTCTGGACTGCAGCAAGAGTTTCCTTACCTTCCTGAAAAATTAAAAGACTTATGAAACCAACACTATCAAGTGAAGATGCTAGAGATTCAGATAGGGAATCCTGCCTTCCTTTTGAATTGAAATTTGGCACTAATAGGTAAAAGGTTCCATGGTTAAAGCTAGCAGCTCTAAATACCAAAGCTGAGTGGCTCATGATAGAGCAACTACAATTTCCTTACCTGTCATATCTTTCTCAAATTTTTGTGGTTTAATTAGATGTGGAAAACAAACATTCACCAACAATATTGTAGGAAAGCATCCGACTCCGTGTTCTTGCCTGCTATGTAACAGAACTGTTTACATTTGGTGTTATCAAGTGTCAAACATCCTCAATTGGGGTTTTCCTCAAAATAAATAAACGGTGCTTTAGGAGTCTCATGTTTTATATTAAAAACCTCTTAGGATGCAGATTCCACTATCTCCTTAGGTAACCCATTCCAGTGCTTCACACTCTCAAAGGCTATTATGTCTACACTTACTAAAGTTAGTTTGAATTAGTTAATTTGAACTAATTAATTCAAGTAATTTTAGTTAGTTCGAATTAATTTAATTCAAACTAGAAAAATTTAGTTCGAACTAAGCAAGTGCCATTCATGGCACTTACTTAGTTCGAATTAGCGAATTGCATTGAGTTCAATGGGCCAGTTAGTTCGAACTAACATGGCCACATTGGTTAATTCGAACTAACTAGTTTGAATTAACCCTTAGTTCGAATTAAGGAAGGCCTTAATTCGAACTAATTAAAGCCTAGTGTAGCCATGGCTTTAGTTAGTTTGAATTAAGCTTCCTTAATTCAAACTAACTTGCCAGTGTAGACATAGCTAAAGTGAAAAAGGGCTTTCCTAATATCCAATCTAGACCTCCCACACTGCAACATGAGACCATTTGCTCCTTGTTCTGTCATCTGCCACCATTGAGAACAGCCTTGTTCTATCTTCCCTGGAACCCCTTAAAGGCTGCCCTTCAATTCTCCCTTATTCTTCTCTTCTGCAAACTAAACAAATCTAGTTACCTCAGACTCTCTTCATAAGTCATGTGCTCCAGCTTTTTTGTTGCCTCTTCTGGACTCCCTCCAATTTGTCCACATCCTTTCTGTAGTATGGAGCCCAAAACTGGACACAATACTCCCAATATGAGCCCAGTGTCAAAGAGAGGGGAATAATCACTTCCCTCGATCTGCTGGCAATGCTCCTACTAATGCAGCCGAGTATGCCATTACCCTTCTTGACAACAAGGGCACACTGTTGGTTCATATCCAGCTTTTGCCTTTTCTGCCAAACTGCTGCCTCGCAAGTCAACCACCAGTTTGTAGGAGTGCATGAGATTCTTCCATCCTAACTGCAGGACTCTGCACTTGTCCTTGTTGAAGTTCATCATATTTCTTTTGGCCCGATCATCAAATTTGTCTAAGTCATTCTGTAACCTAACCCTACCCTCCAGCATACCTACCACTCTCCCCAATTTAGTGTCATCTGCTAACTTTTCTGAGAGGGCAATCCATCCCATCCTCCAGATCATTAGTAAAGATGTTGAACAAAACTGGCCCTACCATCAACCATTGACAACTAGACTTTGAGCTGTTGATCACTACCCACTGAGCCCGATGATCTAGCCAGTTTTCTGTCAATCTCATAGTCCATTCATCCAACCCATACTACTTTAACTAACTGATAAGAATAGTGTGGGAGACCATATAAAAAATTTGGCTGAAGTCAAGGTACATCATGTCCAACACTTTCCCCACATTCACAGAGCCCATCATTTCATTACAGCAGGCAATCAGGTTGTTTAGCATGACTTGCCCTTGGTGAATCCACGCTGACTGTTCCTGGTCACCTTTCTCTCTTCCAAGTGCCTCAAAATGAATTCCTTAAGGACCTGCTTGATGATTTTTCTGGGGACTGAGGTGAAGTTGACCAAACCGTAATTCCCCTATTCCTCCTTCTTCCTCTTTTGAAGATGGGCACTATATTTGCCTTTGATTTGAAAAGCTACTTCATCACACTTCCCTCATTGCCCCCACTCCCCCCCCCCACTTCTTTATTTTTCTTTTGTTCTTGTATATGTTTACTTGTCCATGGGTTTCTTGGGCCTGTGGTTGTATGTGTCACACTTCTTGGCTTGAATAATTAAATAAAATAGTACGTATTTGTTCAATTTTTAGACGTCAGTCTTGTGAAAACAGGTCTTAAGAATGTTAACATCTGGTAGACTCTAGCCACCAGAATCCACGTTAACAAGATGTGAGAGTGTGAAACAAGTTATTGAAGTTCATTATGATTCTGGGTCACAAATACAGACAAAGAACTCTGATTTGAACTGATAGTGGAGTTTTCTTTCTACTGCTCAGCATCTCTATTTGTTGACAGTAAGATAGGTAACTGACATGGAAGAAAATAGGTCAGTGACTAATACACTGAAGAAATTGTTTAAGAATAGTTCTTCTTTGTGAAAAATTTACTTAAAATACTGCCTTTGACTCCCACTGTACCCTCTGAGACTTGCTGACAGTGGAACTTGGCACATCTGGATCACAGCTGGGTCGGGTTGCAATTGAAAGCCAAATCACCTTCATTATTGCCCTCCTTTTACCTATACAAACAGTTCCACAGAAACTCTGCAGGGTCTTAAGTAAGCAGAGATGGAAATGACGTGGAGGGGGTCTACCAGCCTTTCCATATACAAACTGCAGGCCAAAGCATGTTACTGCAGATGATGTTTGCAGTTACTTATATTGCTGCCCCCTCCAGTTTGTACTCCCATTGTCCTCCTGCAAGGAATCAAAGGGCAGCCAGTGACTGAGGGAGCTATCCTGTCTTTGAGGCTGAAGTGATTGGGCCAGTATGGAAGTAAGGTGTTAGGAATCAGGGCCTGCAGCAGAGCTAGTCTCCAGGCAACCTAATGAACACAGCTGGCCTGTCATAGGCTGCCCAATTGGCTACACTGCCTCATTGGCTGGAAGAATCAGCAGACTGGTTTTTATGTCCAATAGCAGCAGCAGTTGTTCAGGAGATGCTCAAAGCTTTTGGCCACAGCTGTGACAGCTCCTGCTTCTGCCTTGCCTCACTCCAGGTAACCCAGTTCTGACCGGCGGCTTAGGTTCCAGACCTCTGACTCTTGCACTAACCCTTGGCTCTGATATTTGGCCTCTGACCCTGAACTCAGATTCATGATTCCTGTGCTAACCACTGGGCCTGACCTTTGCTCCAACTATTAGCAAAGGTCCCAGTCATGCAACATGAAGGGCTTTTGAAATGGTCCTTCTCTTCCAATAGATCTCAGGGGTCAGCAGATTCAAGGGAGGAATACAAGGATGATACTGTGCGGGAGAGGAACCCACTTCCTGTGTCCTATTGACTGAAAAATCCACAGGACACTGCAAGTTGAAACTCTCTGTGGTTTCCAGTCTCCCTGTAGATTATTCTGCATAAGCAGAAATGGTGTCAACATGACATAATAGGATCTATGTAAATGCAGCTGTGCTTGTTTAAACTATGTAGTGGGTGCTATGACATACATGTCCCATTATATATCTTTATTTAGAAATAATAAATAAATACAACATGGTATCTCTATTCCCAAACTTTTTCTTTTTTTTCTATCCCTATTTGTAAGGTTTTGAGATAAATTCAACATGGGGGTTTGAGTAGAGAAAACTAATGAGACTACAACTTCATATAGTTTATGACATATCATGTTACATTTTTGTTCACATTTGAAAATCTGGCACAAAAATGTCATATGTGTACTTAAAACAGGATCAAGTTTTAGATATCCAGATATACAAATCAACCATAGATTAGCTTGGGCTAACAGAAACAATTAACCTTGAAAGAAAACAAATGTCATTTACTGTTTTTTCAGATGAAATACTTTAAATCGCATAGCCATACTCTCTCAAAACTGATGCTGAATTCTCTTACTCAACATAAATATTTATGCTGGCCAAACTTAATATTTTAAAATTAAGCCAGCTGTGAAAGTAATTTACCCTTTCTCCACTTTTGTCTATTTATATACTGAATGTTAGTGGCCTTGTTTATTGCTTAAATAAAAACTGAAGCATACAATTTGAAGATATTTGCTTATGCAAAGAAAAACCAATTTAAAAGCACAATAATTATTCCTAATAAAGCTTCAATAATTATATTTGACTGTAAAAAGAAAATGGTTTATGCTAATAAGAAATTTAAAACTGCTCTTGGTGGTAAGATGAGAGACTTATCAATGGAAGGGGTGGGGCAAACACTTTAATCCTTTTCCCCCACTTTATCGAAAGTAGCAGTTTAAGGAGATCAAGGGTCAGATTTTCTCCTGGTGCAAGCAGAAAAAAACCAGTAAGTCAATGAAGAGGATCTCATTTACAGTCAGCAGAGAGCTGGGTCATTGTTATAAGTGGAATTTCACTTCATTTTGAAATGAAGTAAAGCTCTCCCACTCAATTTATGCAATTTGTTACATCTTTCTTGCATATGTTTGTGAAATGCGGGTTGTTCCAGCAGCCTATGGAGATGGAGGACAGGGAGGGGGAGGCCATGCTCACAGGTGTCAGCCTGGGTTGGGTCCTCATCAAACCATGCTCCAGTAGGCTGCTGCTGTGGCTCCTGACAGTCACTCACAACTGAGCTGAGCAAGGGGAAGTGAGGGAAGAGGAGGCAGCAGGGGATAAGAACTGACCAGGATTCACTGGAATCAGCTACCTGAGAGTGGGAGGGGGCTGCCCCCCAGGCTTCCCACTGAAGAGGGTGAAAAGCTGCCTCCAGCCCTGAAGGAGTCAGGGAGGGGAAGGCAGGGGATGTGACTCCTTCAGCCCCCTTGCTCCCTCAAGCTAAACATAAGGCACATCAGCCTAGCCACAGTCAGGGCTTCCAAGTTCCTAGACCTCTGCTAGGATAGGGGTTCCCTCATTGCTGCAATGTGATAGGTCAGGGAGGGTAAGAGCCAAGGGCTATGTCTACACTTGCTAAAATTAGTTCGAATTAGTTAGCTCGAACTAACTAATTTGAACTCATTTTAGTTAGTTCGAATTAGCTTAATTTGAACTAGGAAAACTTAGTTCGAATTAGCGATCCCCATTCATTTCAATGGCCGGTTAGTTCGAACTAAGAAATTATTAGTTCGAATTAACCCTTTAGTTCAAATACCCGATTCGAACTTATTAGTTCGAATTAAGATAGTCCTTAATTCTAACTAATTAAAGCCTAGTGCAGCCATGGCTTTAGTTAGTTCGAATTAAGCCTCCTTAATTCGAACTAACTTGCCAGTGTAGACATAGCCAATGAGACTTTAGTAGCTGGGGGGGGGGGGAGGGGAGGAGACAGGTTAAGGGCTGGACAGATCCTGCTTGGGTGAGTGTTCCTCTCGAGTCTCCTGCAGCATGGATCTGAAGCTCAAAAAGCTGCCTCCAGCCCTGAAAGAGCTAGGGATGAGAGGCAGGGCTGGGAACTGAGACCACCCTTCCTCCCTAGCTGCCCTGCTATTACTTGTGGCATGAAATGGGAATGGCCACTGCTGTCTGACAGGGAAGAGAGAAGAGAGGGGGAAAAACACTTCCTGAATCCTTAAATTGACTTTGCATCTTAAAAAGAAAACAAAGAAACAAACAAATAAAAGCAGGGCAAGCACTTTTTTGCCAGTAGGAACTATCTATTTTATTAACACTGCCTCCCCTGCAAAAAAAAAAACCACAGAACAAAGCTGGCGTGCTCACCTAACTGAGCAGTGAGCACTCAGTGTGAGCACCACACACTGGGTAAGCCCAGGGGAGGAGGAAGCATTTGCACCCCTCAAGCCTCCAGCATCCCCTCCCCCATTCTACAGATACAGACCTCCTCTCCCTGGGGCAGCTGGGGGGCCCTTGGGCACCCTCAGTATACTGCTGGGTTGTTTTGTTTATGTCATGCTATTCCCTTACAAACAAACAAACAAAAACTCTATCATCAATTTTATTATCTCAGCTTTCCCTCTGTCATTTTACAAATTCTAAGTCTTCTCAGCACTTCCTGCAATTCCTGATTTCCCCAACAACTCCTTTCCAAACACCCCATCAAAATCCAACACAATAGCAAGTCCCAATTCCTCTTGCATCTAGTCACATTCCCTGACTACAACTAAGGAATAATGTGCATTCACCTTTGTGTGACTATGCTGACAGAAACAATATAAGTGTATATAGAAGAAATCATCCTAAAGAATGAGCCAATATTTTTATGTCCATGGAAAGATTGTTCATATCACTTGAATGTACAGGAGGAGAGGGTGTTGGAGGGAACAGGAGGAAATGGGGGTAGAGGGGAGATATATACCTATTGTGGTAAACTATGGAGTCCAGGAGAGAGGAGCAGTGGTTTGGGCTACTGAGGAACTATGGGCATTAAAAAGGCCCCATAGGTAAGGAGATCATAAAAAAGAAAATACAGAAGGGATTAGGAGAAAAGTGTGAGGAGTTTAAGGGGCATGCAGAAAAGGTAAACGGATTGTTTATTTTTGGGATGGAGGGAGGATTGCCCAGGACAGGGAAAGAAAGGAAATGCAGGAGTGGGTGCATAGGTAGGCTAAAAGAAAATATGGAAAAAGGGAGACAGTTTTGCCTTGAAAAACAATTTGTAATACTTTCAGATTAGAGAAAAGGCATTCTCCTATATACAAGAGAGATATTTGCCTTCCCCAAATACACATGCTGACATGCAAAGGAGTCCAAGAGGGGAATCCCACTACAGTGAGTCCTCATTGGGGTGTGTTTAATAATATCTCTCAGAGTAAAGCTGCCCCCGGGAGGCTTTAAACATGAACTTATCAGTCATTAGGGCCAGATAGGCCCGTCAGGCCTTCGGGACTCTCTTCAGTTGAGGGCACGGATGGCCCAGCAGCAAGGCCCAGGTCAAGGCTCAGCTAGTCTAAAGGAAAAAGCATCCTTCCCCTGCTGCAGCTTCTCCACAACTGAACTTCTAGGCTGGCCTTTTGTACTTCCCCTTCCTGTACTGGCCCCGTCCCTCTGCTTTTGGGCTCTGTGCCCTGTAATTCCTGGGTCTGTCTAACAGTGGTGTTGAGGCCCTTCTTCTGGCTCAGTCTCTGAGGAAGGCCCCAATGCCCTGCTACGGCACCATTTCACATTCCAAATCTCTTTGGAGTTAAAGTAGGATCAGGTTTGGGGGCCATGCTACAGGCATTATGCTAACCTTTTGGGGGCTGGGAAGAAATTTTCCCCTCATTGTCAGACTGACTTGGGTAGTTGACCTGGGTACAAAAGTAGAAACTCCATGACTCAGAAAAGAAGAAATGAGGTGCAAGATAAGGAGCCTGGACAATCCAGAAGACTCTGACTTAAGACCAGAGAATGCTCCAGGCTGGTGAGGGAACTGAAGCAGGGGGAAAAAGTGTAGGAATTTATTAATTTGTCTGGACCTGTACACCTTTTGTAAAGTTAAGAGAAAATGTGTTTAGGAAGTTTTACAAAGCTTGGGGAGACCGGGTGCTTAAGCTACTGGAAAAACTGCCGGTCTCAACATTAGTACTATTGCACAAGGGGTTACAGGGAGTGTGCTTGAAAAACCAAGGAAAGAACAGTGTTGCAGCTTACTTCAAGCCAAGGGAAGCTTATGACTACATGGGTCCAATGTATTGGAATCAAACACATCAGCCTGGTGAGCATCCAGCAGAGGAAGCTTGATCAATATGAGAACAAATGGCAAAATAATTATTCTAAATTTGTGGCTAAATACATGTTTTTAAAGGGTCTAATGATGTACACATTTAAAATATTTCAGACTATTGGACATTGTCAATGACATGGAAAGATGGTATGAGGCTAGCAGTGTAAAGTGTACATAACACTAACACTCAAGAGATTTGTGGCCATATGTTACAATACCTAAATGAGAGACTACTGCAAAGAATGTGTCATGTATAAAGCACACGACACACAAATGATGTATTTGCTTTCACATGAAATGTAAATAGACCGTTGAAATTTATGTCTGTCAGGAGTTAATCTACAGAGGGCTATTTCTGCATGTAGACAAAGCACCAAATGTTTGAGTGGCTTTTGTACTGGACTTCAGTTGGGTTGCATAGTGAGTAAGACATGTCAGAATCTGGGCATTTCTCTTTCTGAATATTATGAACAGACCATGGAAAAATAAACACGTATTCAAATTCTGAGTATTGACTCAGAAAAAAGGCTCAAAGGGTACATCTACACTGGAGACTTAGGTCGACTTAAGGACGGTTAAGTCAACCTACAGACCACTGCATCCACATTGGGCACTTATTAAGTCGACTTAAGCGCTTCCTTAATAACACCACCTCTGAAGGTTAACTTAACGCTTAAGTCCACCTTATTAAGTCGACTTAATCCAGTGTAGATGGGGAAAACCTTAAATCGACCTAATTGGGCTTCAGGCCCCGATGCAATGTGGGACAGCTAACCACAATGAACCATTCCTCTGTTGACCTAGCATCTGCCAGTGTGGATGCAGGCAGTCGACGAGAGTTTTCAGTGTGGACTCTCTAAGGAGACTTAACAAGGTCGACTTAAAGTCAACTTAAAGCCGACCTTGTTAAGTCAACTTAACAGAATGTAGACATACCCAAAGAGTTCAGTGAAAGTTTGGATCCACAGGCGATAGAGTGTGTGTGTAGATTTTTTTTTTAAGAACAAAGTATGCTTTTCTCACTCTCTCTTTTAGTTTGTTAAACAGAACACAACATAATAAAGCTTATAGGTTTATTGTAGTTCTGTAAAAGAAAGTGCAGATAAGTTTAGTTATTAAAGTATGTCCTTTACAAAAAGACCAAAAATAAAAAATATAAGTAAAACCCACTTAAGGTGTAAATCATATATTCCACAAATACCTGGAAATAGCCCAATCACACTCAAGAGTTTTCTATGCCTGACAATGAAGACTTCAGCTGCAATCATAGTACAAAAACTGGAAGAAAGCCTTTCATCTGTTCACTTAGCTGACAAAACTTGGCAAGGCTAATAATACATAGTTTTTGCAGCAAAATATAAGCACATCGCCAAAATAAAGGCCCAAGGCTGTAGGTTAGGAAACATCTTCCATTCTTGGCACAAAATGGTTGCCAGCTTTCCCACATCAAATTCTTTCTGCACTTTCCTCTTTAAAGATATAATGCAATGGAACAAGTTGCTCAAATGATTGAAGCATCAAAACCGAGCTCTTAGTATATCTAATTATTCAATGCTGCCTGGCAGTATACTTTGAAAGAGCATTTCTTTTGTTGCAGAGATACAAAAACTACCACCTTTTGTAGCCAAAATGGGGAAAAAAAATTCTCACTATTCTGGGGAATATTAGATATTTCAGGGCAGAACTTCTCACAAATAGTCTAACTCAAAAATTTTCTACTAAGTTGTAAGTAACAGAAACACCATTACATTCCCTGCATCCTTTTTACCTTTTTCTGGGTAATGTTGTTTACAAATTCATAATTATTTTTACACCAGGAATATGGCTTTCCTATCAATGCAACTGTGATATTTTGAACTCATGAAACTGAAATTTGTACCAAATGAGCTGAACCAGAAAAAAGGAAAACAACTAAGCTAGGATAAAAAGAATTGTGTGTATCTGTTAATATGTACTGAGCTGACATTGCAGAGGTTTTAAACAAGTTGTGAGCAATGCTCTTCATACAATGACATATTCCTGCCTAGAGAAAAATATAGAAGTACATGATCCTCTGAACCAAGACAAAATATTTTGCTGAAATGCATTTGAAAAGCCCAATAAAAACAGTAGTGACAAGACAAACCCCTATAAAAACAAAGCAGTTGTAGAATGTTTTTTCCTAGTTCCCTTATATTCAGACAGCTTTCCTAATGATAGTTAGATAGAGTCCATCAGATGTTGTTTTATTTGTTTGCAGTACAATTCACTCTAACTATTACCATCAAAAACATCCTCATCTATTTCCTAGCAAAAGTTAGAACTCCAAGGCCTTCAAAGGGTTAGAAAATATATTTAAATAAACCTCAAACAAAGTCCTGCTCACTTTATTCACAGAACGGGAGAATTTTGCCAACTCAGTTTGCTTTCTTATTATAATCTTCCAAAACTATCACAAGGACTTTCATAAACATACTGAACAATTAAGATTATCTGTGGGACAGAAAGTGGCAGCTCAGTGTTTTAAAGGACACAAGGAAAGGGAAGTTTTGCTCAAGAACATATGAGTTAGTTGCTATTTTATTACAGAACTGTTATATGGATTTTCACATCCAGAGGAATAAGATGAACTTCACTGTATATTACCAAATATATCTACCTCAGAAGGATGAAGAGCTGACCTACTCTACAGGTATGTGACCCTGTTCTTACAGTCCTGTTGTTATAAAATGTGAAGCTTAAATTTGGATTATCTATTAACACATTATGAAAACTATCAAGAATAATTTCATTTCAAACTGCTGTTCTTATAAATGTCTTTTGAAGAAAATAAGAAATTGTTTGTATTTAAAAAAAAACAGTAAACTGGAATGAGTTTTCAAAATTCCCACTAAGCAAAGAAATGAGGCAATTATTAATACTGTTTGGCACACTTCTTGTCCATTTCACCATAAACAACCGCAATTTATATAGTAATTTATGTCTTTTTTTATTACAAAAAGAAATGGCTTTTTTACAGGAAAACACCAGTATTAATATTTTGTACTTATATGGCATTTTTATTTGAGAATATCAAACAGCTATAAAAATGAATATTACTATTCCTATTTTGCAAAGTCTCAAGATCACACATCAGATTAGTAACAATCTGAAACAGGTCCTAGATCACTGATGCTTAGCCCAATCTGACCAGTAGCTCACGCTACTTACCTAACATCTGAACAACTATTTATAAGTGTTAGTTTGCAAGAACAGACTGTTCAGTCTCAACCAGTGGTTCCCAACCTTTTTGGCTCAAGGGCCACAAATATAATTTTTACAACCCTGAAGGGCCACCAGTGTATTTAATTAATAGTTAATTAATTAAATTCAAATTAAATTTTAACTAACATTGATTAATTGAAAGTAAATTAATTACATTTAAATTTAAACAGACTGGTGGCCCTTCAGGGTTGTAGAAATTATATTTGTGGCCTGGCCCTGGAGCCAAAAAGGTATTTTTTTAAAGATTAAAAAAATAATAAAAAGTTTCTCTTTCTTTCTTTCTTTCTTTCTTTCTTTCTTTCTTTCTTTCTTTCTTTCTTTCAAGACTGGATGCCCATGACCAAGCTCCAAGCCTGGAGACGGGTAAGCAGCCACAGCCTGGCTCTCAGCTGTGCGCCGGAACCGGGCAGCTGCAGCCCTGTCGTGTTCAAGACCACGTGCGGGCAGGTTTTCTTACCTTGCTTGTTCTGATGGTAACAAAATCTGCCCACACAGTGTTTTGGGCACGACTGCAGCCCAGCTCTCAGCCAGCAGCAGGGGAGCATGGGCCACTTCAAAAAGCCCAGTGGGCCACTTTTGGCTCATGGGCCAGGGGTTGGGAATCCTTGGTCTAAACACATTGCATATTTATTAGTAATCATTTAAAAGACATACATTTATCCAAACATACAAAAACAATTGAAAACTATACAATTCATCCAGAGGATTTTATCCTTCTGTGGGCCAGGAGGCAACAATCTTTGAACAGTGTACAACAACTCTTCCTATCAATTCGGGTTGTGAAGAATGTTGTATGCAAATGAAACTAGAGAGGAATTTTAGGTAGGCAAAATGTAATTACACAATTGAGTTTTATCCAGAAAGATGGGCTAGCATATTATTCTTGCAAAAGTAAATGAATAAGGACTTGTTTTTCCTTCATGCGAAGGACAACACAATGACAATTACACTATTGGCATATATGTTTAATACTGATGCAGCACATAAGCTATAAATAGCATTATTTCCTATGATATCAATTTCTTAATTCAACATCTCTTTTGTAAATTATTTACAATAATGAGAAAGAGAATAGTAACTCATTGTGAGACAAAAGGTAAATTGGAGTCCGAAATGGAAGACAGTGGAGACTAAATGCCAGATAAACTAGATTTTATCTTTTGTCTGTGTGCTATTTGTAACTTCATCATGGCATTCAACATCACTTCTGGACAGTTGAAATATGAACAAATCACAATGTTTATGATTTTCAGTTTTATATTAAATTTTGATATATTCTAATTATTTGGATCAACGTATTATTACCTTTCATATTTAAAATATCCCTTATATTTGTTATTAATAGCATTGTAATAATACTCAGTGTTGAAATTCAATAAGGGCTCTATTATATTTTTAAATTAGGAAAACAGTATGTCACATACATAATCTATTGCATTCAATTTAGTCTGTAAATATGCTTTCTGTGCAGTTTTATAATCCTCAACCCATTCTACCCACATATTTTAATCCACTTTTTTTTTTTTTTTTTTAAATTTCAGATGGGGATACGCTGTGTTTCTATCTTACCAAGAATATAAGCTCCGGACAAATATATTTAATTAATTTAATGAAATTCAAATGCTGAACCAATCTATTCTCAACTGAAATTTCACATTTTGGAGGGCATCCTGGGGTGGAAAATGGATCACTATAGAGCAAACAAAAATATTAAAGCACTCATGCACAGTTCTCAATTTTCCCTAGAGCAAATGTGTAAACCTGTATTTTCCATAGCATTTAAAAGACATTAGAAAGAATTCCAGAATAATGCAGTCCTGTCACTGTATGAAAAGACTCCAGACATTCAAACTTAGGGTCAGCAATCTTAAATCAATCACTAATATTTAGAGTTCTAAATATTTCACAATGAGTGTTGGTATTGGATTTGCATTTGTAGCAGATTCAATATAAAATGTGTGACTGGATTTCTTTTTCTTTTATAATTATACACATGTATAGAAACTGTTGTTACTGAAAACTTCTAAAATCAGGAGAAAAATAACCCATCCTCATATGAAGGGCAGTGACGTATAGCTCATAAATAAGTTTAAAAGATTGTTTTTGTGCAATGCTGAAGCACTACACATTTCCTAATTATCAGGAGATTGAATGGCTTAAGGGTTAACAATATGCAATGTAGACTTTCCAATTTTCTAGTTCATATGCACCTCAGATTAATACTGATAGAAAGTAAGTACCAACTGTTAGGTAACCTTCTGTGTATACAACAGGGATGTGTAGTGTTTGACTTGACTTGAACTGCAAAAAGTACTCAAAAACAGGACTGGATCTGCTTTGGTAATCCCCTTTATTGGTTCATTACATTGACTCAGAGTACTACTTGTCCCAAAAAAGATTCTTCCAAAACAGAACTGAGGGCTAAGCTTTCTTTCGGGATATTTATGTTAGCTTCAACACCTCCTCTTTGTTCTAGACCTTGTAAACTTGAAGGGTACTTAAGTGTTAGTTATATTTGTGCATCCGTGGGCTTGTTTTGGATATTCCAGAATTTTTGTTAAATATAAACATGAAAATCTGAAGGTTCTCTGGAAGAATCTGAAAATTATTATGAATCTGAAAATCTTTAACGCAGTAAATCAGAACTGGATGAAATTCATCCAAGGCTTCTCAGGGTAGTATGCTATAGTAGAGATACTAACAAGAGAGAGGATGGGAAGGGGGCAAAAACCACACTTTTCCTGACTAGAAAATTATTCTCACAGTGCAAATCTTCAGAAGAGGAATGCAAATAGATCAGAAAAATTAGCGGCCAATGAACCTCAACTCAGTTTGAGGAAACTGACCAAGCGTGTAATTAATGATAGACTAATACAGCGCTTAGGTAAACATACCAGGAAACATCAAACTAACACAGGTTGTATATAAAAGAATATCATGCCCCCTCAACATAATGGATTGCCTTTGAAAGATTAATAAAGTATTTAATAAAGTCAAACCAATTGATATATGATATTAACCAGGATTTTTAAAAATAAAATTTAAAACAGGGTCTATTATAAACGAATATTAAAATAAAAAGGCAAATTAAGAACTGACAGTACTGACTGACAGAACTGACATGAACAATCATACTAAACAGCTGCTCTTTATAAAGGAGAGATGTTAATGATGGTTTTCCCAATGTCATCATTGGGTGAGTGAGGATAGTTTTAGTTGATATCAGTTTTATCAAGTTCTTGGTGTCTAGGAATCATAGTAGGAATTGGTTAGCATAATGTTTAATCTTTCTTTTGGTCCAAGGAGTTCCAGGTGCTAATTGACCCCTGAGACATAGCAGAGGACAAGTGTGTAGTTTTGCCCTGGGCATGATGACATCATATTTTAGGTGAAGATCATCACCTGATGAAGTTTGATGTTAATTTTTAAAAAATAAAATGGTTAGCTCAAGTTTATCCTTTATTAACTAGGAAACAAGTGACATCTTTTTGTGTTAAATTGAGTGCCTAATCATTAAACTATAAGAATGGAGTTAGAAGCTCAATAAATTCATTAAAAAACCTTATAAAGTGATTTAGTAAAGTGATTTACTAGATTTACTTCTTGAACAGCTACAAAAGAAATAGCTTTTATTATCTTAATATTTAAAAGAAATTAGGTGGAAACTTTACTTTTATAATTCATGGATACCAAGGAATCTTTATTATAACAATATATAATGTAATATAATAATAATATAATATTATAATCACTAGAGGAATCACTATTATACTACATCATGGAGGTAGGTTAGACTAAAAGGTAACACAAATCATGACCATATCAGTTGCATTCAACAAACACAGTGAAATACTGATGGCAAGTATAAGCAGATATGAATCTTAATCATCAACTGAAGTGAGAATTTTTTTATTTTAGGAATTTTTGGCTATCTGAGTCAAAAACTGGTCAAAACTCTACTCTGATTTCTAGTAAACTATGACATATCTATATAACTAAACGAGAGTTGTATATACGCATGGCGGGGACGCAGCTGCGCGCGCATCACAGCTGTGCGCGCGCAACAGCTGAATCCCCGTCTTGCTGGCCGGGCTGGGGAGATTCAAATCTCCCGCCCTGAGCACGCTCACACAGACCGTACTCAGGGCGGAGCGGCCTGACCCAGAAGCCGCTCTGCCGGCCATCCCTCCACCTCCGAGCCTCCGGCCAGGTAAGGG
>ML685831.1:6376923-6417392 GCA_007922175.1 Pelusios castaneus
GCTCCTGCTGTCAGCAGGAGCCCAGGGTTTACTGGTATATTATATTTCTGTGTATCTGGTATTGGACTGATCATTTGATATCTTTGTCCCTTGTCCCACAAAGAAATGTGCATATGAGTGACTTTCCTCATGTGAATAATCCCATGGAGGTCAGTGTGACTGTTCATGTGCACGAAATTGTTTAAATGTATGTGGCAATGTTGCTCAAATGTATACATGTTGTAGGACAAAGCGCTAAAAGATGATTTATTATATGGTTAGCAGTTTTAGAGATATACAATATTATTTTGCTAAGAAAAGAAACTTCCAACATTCTAAGAAATAACTATTTGAGATAATAACTGTAATAATGTTGTCTTGGTTCATATTCTGTGACACAGGAAGTGGGTCAGATCCCTAAAGGTAAAGTGGGAGAAGATGGTTGGCGAAAAAATTTTTTTATCTAGACTGATGTGGCAGTTACTCTGCCTTGGTTTTATCAAGCAAGAGGAATTCTGTAATAAGCTTGATTTGTATATCTTGTCTTACCATAAAACCTATATGGATTCCTTCATTCTGCAAATCAGCAGATTTAACTTGTTATGAAGAAACTAAAGTCAGGCTGAATATGGGGAGAGGATTACCTGCATTGGAAATCAGTCATTCATTGTGCCTCAAGGGCATTTTCTCTCATTCCTCCTGATTAATTTCTTCATGGACATTTCATACACTGAAATATTTGTCTTTAGCCTCATTAGATAAAACCATAACTAGAATTCAAGAGGGCAGTTCCTAGTCAAGGAGCAGTTTCACTGGCCCATTCCAATAGATGCCTAGGAATACAAACTGATGAAGCAAACAGCTAGAAGCAGGATACCAATCAGTTTCATCCCTTTCAGAAAATTGGAAAAATCTATGTTGAAAAACGAAGTTTCTACATTAAACTATGTTCTGTGTTTAGTTTTGTTTGTTTGTTTATTTTTGTTTGTTTGTATTTTTTAAAGATTGAGGTGGGGATATGCAGAAGTGTGCAGTTTCAATTTGACCATATCAAAAATAGCAACAATCATAATAATTTGACAATTATAATCTAACTAAATCATACTTATCTAGATTACTTTTTATGAAAATAATAAGTTTTATCAAATTTCAGTATCAACAGCCTCCTCCCTCCATGAAAAATGTGATCATCTTTATCAAGAGAAAGTAATGCTGAATATTCAAGTAATTCAAAGCATAATTTAGAGACAGATCTCAAGTCTGCCCTTAGATGTATATGCTGAACTCTCACTAATGTTCTGCATATCTGAGGGCAGACTTTAGCCACTGAGCTCCCACTTGTGGAGCAGGTTTATTATAAAAGTTAAATTTGTTGTTATACTACAAGTGAATCAAAGTTTCTTTTGCTAACAAAAAACAGTTTTTTTTATTCTATCCTTCCATCACAAGAGCCTCTTCCATTGTTAAGACACATAATACACTTAAGTAGTGAAAATAAAGTTTCTTTCCAAATTTAGTATATAGTATCTTTAAAGTCCAATACAGAACATTGTTAAGTAGAATAAATATGGCCTGATCTTACTTTTCTCATTTTGCTTATTGCTGTTCAACTGATTTCAACTGACAGGAGCACTGAGCTAGGTGAGAAGCAAGGTAAACTTGGAAGGAGCTGTGACTATGTCATCAAAGTCTTTATTTGACTAACTTATCAAATCACATAGGAAATGGCAATAATTCATCATTTGAATAGGGTGAGTCCTCCACTTGTAGTATAATATACAATGACCCTGAGATGCAAAAGATTCTTTTGGATAGCAAAATATCAAATTCACATAATGACGTTTTGCATTTAAATTACACAAAAATCCAAGATATGTGGAACATACATTAGGGCAGGATATGGTCCTTTGAATGTTATTCTCAATGCTCGTACCAGCAGCAACCGTCATCTGAAAAAGGGGGCAACAGAGAGTCCACTGAATTGAACAGAAATTTTTAAAGGGTTACAGAATATTCAAATTGCACCATGCCAAACAGATGAAGATTTTTAATTTTGAGACATGCAAGATGACCCAATGCAATGTACATTTGGTTCAAGTCAAACGTGCAAAAAATCAAAAGTATCGTTACATACAGCAGGAAAATCCTGACTCATGGCTGGCTAAGAGCACACTTGTGATGAATTAGTCATTTTCTATTATTTACTTCCATACAGAAGTCTGAAACAATGTCAGACAATTTATTATAGAAGTGCCTGTCACAACTTCACATTTAAGGATGAGATGTGTTTTCTACTTAAGGAATTCAGCCTCTTTGTTATGTCTGAGGAATACAAGATATCCTCCCACAAATTAAAACACATTCTCTGACTTTAGAGATATTTTTCTTATAATTTGGAGGTTAGTTCATTAATTTATGAATTGAAATTAATTTAATTTTTTCAATTAAGAAATGTAAATCTCTCACACACCTTTCTATTGCTTTGAATGATCATTTAACTTTCGCTATAATTAAAACTCTCATGCACGAAATAACAAGCATAGGTTATATATAAAGAATATCTTTAGAATTAATAGTCATTTTGTGACTTTTTTCATAAATGAATGTTTCTCCTTCAGCAGTAGCTGATGCATAAAGTTTTCTTTTTCAGAGAAACTTGGCATAGCAATTTGATCAGCTGACATTCTTTCAGACCTTAATACACATGTTAGAGGAAATAGTTTGTGCTTTGTTATTTTTGTTGTTTAGGTTTCATTTTAAAAAAAATTCTTGTTTCATCAGCCTGAATATTAATTTAAAAAGAAAGAAATATATATTGAAAAAGTATGACCATAAAGATTTTGAAATATTTCTGATTAAAACATTGACAGCGTATGTAACAACACACAAAGTATACCAATTTCATGTTTTCTAAGGTCAAAACTCATTTTTTCAAAGTAAATACTGACCTAACTCTGTCAGTGTTTACCTCTTTGCAAATCTGGTGTTCCTATCAACAAAAGTCAGTATTTTCTTGCTACAATACTTATTTATAGCATAACAAGAAATTAGGAAAGATGCACCTGTATTATATGTCAACATTAGTTTTATAGATACTTCATTATTTAAGGAATGAGGCATTTAATCCATGCTTTATGATAATTTAATCAAGGAGTAAACAGGCATATATACAGTTTTAATAACATCCACAGATTATGATTTATTAATCTTCACCTCTTATTAACATATCATAACTGCATTTCAAATGTACTTTGTAATATTTTAAAAATTCTTAAAAGAGTTCCAGTTTTTTTATTTCTTAGATTATCCTAGTGGTGGCAACAACATTTAAATCTTGGAACTCCAAACAAACAGTCTAGCCACGCTCACTACAAGAGCATTGTTAACTAGTATGAAATTCCCATTTTTCAGATTCCTTCTATTTATTGTTTCTTTCTAAATTGACATGTGGTGTCAGATTGTTTGTTGGTTTTCTTGTTTTTCTTAGAAATTTACAGAATGTCTATAGATAGAGAATAGATACATTCAACAAGAATGTTTTTGTGCATAACAAGTTCACAATAAATTCACAGTTAATGTGTAGGAGCTTCTTTAAAAAACACTATCTGAAATTCTAAAAAGAAAGACAAATCCTATATTATATCAGCATGATATAGGCTTTAAATAGCAGTATGTTACCACAAGAAAACATACAACTTAAACAGTGAATAAGTACATTATATCACCAATTTCAGTTCTTGCTTAAGTAAGTTAGTCCAATTTCTATTAGAAAAATGAGTGTCAGGGTTTAGGCATAAATATCTAAAATAAAGAAAAATACCTCAGAGATTGTGCATATACTGTGTCCATGTATTCATTCAGAGGTACGTACATGCATTCTATATATGTTAGGGTGATATCTTCTAAAAAACTGGATTTACCATACACTTCTGACTGCTGCATCTGCTCTTTGCCCACTATGCCATCACCTCTGGAATGGAGAATTCTCATAGTTCTAACCTCTGATCAGCTTCACACACATTTGTCTTAAAGAGCCTTTGAGAATTTTTTCTTTTTTCTCTTTCCAAAATGTGGATTTTATAACCCAAAAGAACATTGCTTTTTGTGGGATAACTAAAGTCAGTTCTAGCCAGCAGGTTTAAGATTTAATATCTTGGGACCCTTCAGGGCTATAATGAAAAACTTTACATAATGGAAAATAAGTGATAACTGATTTTTCCAGGCTATAAGGCACTTGATTCTGTCCCTGGTTATTCACTGGCCAGTTGGACCTGTAGTAATTAAAATACCGAGATTTAGGAGGAGAAAAATGAAAAACAAAATCCAAGAAAAAATTTAAACTATAAAATATTTCTGATTTTCTCCCCCTATAAAATAAGTGAGATCTATAAAAATATATATTGTTGTGGTATAAAGATTTTACTAGTTATCATTTGAGATACCCTGCATAACCCATTCATGGATTTCATAAATAGTGCAGCCATACCAAACGCATGCTGTTTAAACCTTTATACCTCACATTGAATTTTACAGCAAGCACTATAGTTAATATTCACAATACTTTCTGTTACAGTTGAAATCTATTACACTTTGACCCACCTCCTCAGCGAAAGTAATACATGAAGAGGCGTTGCAACATGCCAAAAAGGACAATGGGTTCAATTTGGAGAAGTTATTTCAGACATGAGGCTTCAATGCCTAAAGATTTCAGGACTGTCAGATTGCTAACATTAACTGTGAACCACATCCACAGAGGCAGTCACTAAAATATGCAGGCCACAAACTGTAAAGCTGTTTATATATCAAAACCACAACTTGACATGAAAGTAGACATTAATTGTAAAGCCAGGCCAGACTTTGCAGCACAGGCAAAGGAATTTCCATTTGTGAAAAACTCTACCGTTGTGCACTTGCTGAAGTTTCCTAGGTATTGTTTAAGGTGCATAGAACTAATCTGAAGTAACAAATGCATAGCTGACTGTGCTAAGTTACCAGAGAAGAGTGGTTTTAAATCTTTTTTATAAGCAATGGTCTAAATAAATGTTCCTGTCTAATGCTATAATCTGGATGATCAGAAGCAGCTGAAGAGTCAACATGTTCCCTAGGCTGTAGACTACAGAAACAAATAGCAAGATTGTTCCCTGAATTGATAGGATCACTTCTATTATTTCCTCTGGTTATTTCCACTAGCTCATGATCTTCACTAGAACTTTCTCTATGTCTTCATCCCAGCCCTGGCTTGATACCAGGAAAGTTGATCAACCACATTGTTCATATCATATGAAACAAAAGAAAGGAAAACAAACAAGGAGTCCTTCTGCACTTATAAAGACTAACAAACGTATTTATTTCATGTATCATCACATACTAGCGGCTCTATTGAAGGAATGGTGAGAGAATAAAACCCTCTGGGTCCTACTTGCAATATGAGGAGTCATACAGGACTTCAAGGTCCTGTACTAATGGAAGATATGGGGGCTTATTCAAATTCAATTCTACCAATCTCTGTCCACAAAAAAGGCAATTTTCACAGTTAGTGGCACACGTCCACTAAGTTAACCGAAAACCCTTCACAGCAAAAAACACTCTATATCCCAAAAAAGAAAGAACAGCTGTCTACCTGCTGTCCCAACTGCAGATATACTGTAAAAACTGCAGTGGAGGACAATAATTGTCTTTGCTTCCAAAGCAGCCAAAGCATAAAATTTCAAGAATACTGTGCTACAGTATTGCAGTGGCATGACCTTTATATACAACAATAGTTGCATTTTAACTCTATCCTAGGAAACACATAAAGGGAAGCACTATTCAGGCATATCCATTTTTGGAACATGAAGCCTCCTACATCTAAGGTATTATGCAACCAACATAATCACACCACAAGCTGAAATGTCCTCCAACACATGTCTTCAAGAGGAGACATTTGGGTTAACAGGGAAGGTAGCAGGAGACATTTGGGTTAACAGATGCATGCCCAGGTATGGAAACAGGTCTTTGGTCTGTGATCCCATCACATACATGTTATTCTTTGGATGACTCCCTTCGTCTACAGTGTAACGAAAACCCAGGATCGCAGTGGGAGTGTAGTCCGCTGGCTCAGCATTCGCAAGCCAAGGCTTGAGTGTCCACAATGAACATTTATGTTTGGTTTAGAATTTCTGAACCCAGCTGTAACATCTGTGCTCTGGTGTCTATGCTGCATTATACCAACCCAACTCAAACCAGCCTAACCCAGACTTCCTAGTGCCCTCCCACACAATAGGAGGGTGTGCTGACGAGTTCATGATGCCAAGATTTTCTACTCATCAAGAGTCTACCTTCCCGGTCAGGCCAGGACTCTATTCCCACCAAATGACTGTCATAAATGGAGTTCCTGTCCCCACTATTATTCTAGGGGACTCCAACCCCTCTTTAGCCTTGGCTTATATAACCATATCCTGATTTTAGAGGCCCTGGCAGAAGAAGTTTTAATTACATTCTCAGTAGGTGCTTAATGGTGGTTGAATATGTGTTTGGCAGACTGATATCCCACTGGTGCTGTTACAGACACATTTGGATTTCAGTGTCATCAATGCTGTCCCCATAATTGTGGCTTGCTGTGCTCATCACAATCTCTGAGAAGCCAAAGATGATCCATTTGCCCCTGAAAGACAGTAACAGATTGCTGAACAGGCACACGCAGCCAGAAAGCACACCTGTCACAGCTCAGGCAATGTTAAAATGTTAAAAGAACTTCCTAGTTGTGCCGTGTCATGTGTTCATTTTTATTATTCAAAATACACCTAATATGATCTGATACAATTTATTACTTTCTTAGTAAAATAAAAACTTTCTTAATAAACACAAATATAAAGTAATGCCAAGTTCCAAAGGGGTAGCTGTGTTAGTCCAAACAAACAAGAGTTTGGTGGCACCTTTAAAGACTAACAAATTTATTTATCGCATTTATTTTCGTGGGAGAAAATTCCACTTCATTTTTTAGTCTTTAAAAGCGCCACCAGACTCCCTGTTTGTTTTTCAGGTATAAAATAAAAGCCTTTATTTTTAAACAAGGTTATTAAATATTAAAGCATTGCTAGGCAAGCCAGCTGTCATTAGAATATCAAAACACTGATAACCACCAACAAAACCGAAATAGCCTGGTTTAACTACACTTATCTATAGACTACACGCAAACATGAACGATTATACCGACTCTCAAAAAGCTACACAGTTGATCCCCCTCCTCTGGAACACTTTTCAGCTGCATCCCCCAACCCCCTATTTTGGACACTGATATAGGGACACTGATTTAGGCATGCATGGACTCAATTTCATTCTTTCATCCTTGTACAGTTTACTGTTTACAGAGGGCTCATTACACTGTGGCACAGCTGATTTGTATGGAGCAGTTTACCAAATGGAAAGGCTGGATAAGAGTGTGTAAGTACCAAGTAAAAATTTAAATGTAATGTTAGTCTAACTGTAGTTTTGTGCTTCCTGGGATCCACTTTGAATTCCAAATGGTTTGGTGCAGGTGAAAGGGGTGATGCCAAGGTGCTGGCATGCATTCCACCATTAGCAGATCCATGCTGCTACCCATGGCTTATAAAAAAAAGTCATTGGTTCCTAAACCGGTAATCCCTTCCATTTATATATTAACAACAACAAACATGGAGCCAAACAATTTCCAGGCTCCAGGACTATTTCAGTCTCTTCTGCTTCTTCTGCTCTGGAGGGAGTCATCAAAAACTACTCTGGAATATGGACCCAGGACTTGCTGAAGTTGACGCAGATGCAAAGCCACCTCAGGGACTGGTGGTGAGCGTCGAAATTACTCCACTGGCTTGATCAACTGTCTGCTGGATCCTTCACAGTCTGATTCCAGATTCAGATATCAGCAGGTGGACATCATGGCTGACCAGGCTGTCATGAATCTTTGTTGGCTTGATGCTCAACACAATACCCAGCACCAGGTCAAACTCTTCATAAAAGAGATAGGATGATGGCAAGTTCCCAGAGGTGCAGTTCTCATCCCTTGGGTTTACAAGAATTGCTCTTGAGCTGCTTAATCTTCTCCCTGCTCTGGTCACTGGACTAGGTAATCACCACCACTGCAGCCTCTTCACTATTTCCTGGTACACATGGTCTTTCCTGGCATCCTTACTGAAGTTAAATGTTTTGCTCATCTCGCACCACAGATTTATCAAAATATGGCTGTGGTCCTCTAACCCAAACAGCAGTACACTTGGCAAAGGACTTCTTGTTGGTGGCCATTGAAAATGCATGAATAGGTTTATGCTGCAGCTCAATAGTCAGAATAAAATGGAAGGGTTAAATATCAAGAAGTGCCACTTCTATTTCCTGCAAGTCAATTGGCTAATATTGAGACAGAAAGGACAAGGAACATTGGCTCAAGGGATTGTGGGATAGCACTGGCAGACTCTGAGAACCCGAGTCTGGGGGAGCCAGGCATGAGCTACTTCCATACTCCAAAATGATGGAGTTTGGTTCCAAGTCCTAGAGTGATTCAGGCTTGAATCCCCTCCATTCCCATTTACCAGATCATCGGTCTGTGTGCAGAAGACTTGCTAGCCTGAGTCAGACAGAATTATGTGTAGACAGAAAGGGGAGTTGGACTCATGCCTGAGCCTGGGCTTATACTGCAGTGTAGACATATCCTTAGATCTACAGATAACAGTGGTATGTTAAGCTTTGGCACTGAGGACTTCGATTTTTACATGCGTCTGTGACTAGAAAAAAGTATAGGTATATAAATACACGTGTGTGCACATGTGTGCATATGCTCACACAAATGACAGCTCAAGACATTTTAAAAAGTAAATTATTGACCAGAGACTATAGTCTTAATAAAAGTGCAGTCCATGCTTTTACAGACTTAGCAGAAATATGTGATATTTCCCATATGCTAATTTCAGTAATAAAATTCAGAATCCATCAATGGTTGCTAAACAGTGGTATCTCAGATACTACACTTATCGTCTATTGTAAACAAAAAGGAAATATGACACTCAGATACCAATGCAGGGTCCTTTTTGAGAGTGATTACTATATTTAAAGTCTCCTGGACATCAAAGATGGACTACTTGTCACTATATATAAGTACAATGCTGACAGATCAGACTGTGGAAACCATCATGGTCTCTCTCTTCTATCAGTACCAGGAAAAATCCTTGCAAAAATATTACTAAATAGACTCAAGATAATATCAGAACAAGTGCTACCTGAGAGTCAGTGTAGTTTCAGAGCAGAAAGAGCAACAAACATGAAATTCTCCCTTAGACAACTACAAGAAAAATGTGAAGAGCAGCACAAAGACCTCTATGTGGTTTTTTTTGGTTGATTTCTCAAAAGCTTTCAACATGCTTAATAGGAACACTCTCTGGAAAGTTCTATCATCATAAAGATGTCCTGAGCACTTGTTAATATCAGCAGGCAGTTTCACAACAAAATGATTGGCAGAATATCAATGACAGGAAAAATTACTGAAGTCTTTCCCATATGCCATGGGGTGAAATAGAGGTATATGCTTTCCCCAACCCCCTTCACTTTATTCCTTACAGCAGTGTTCATAAGCATGAATGCAAATCTCAACATTGGCATCTATGTACATACAAGAAGTGATGGCAAACTATTCAATCTGGCTTGTTTACATGCTAACATCAGGATAAGAGAAAAGTGTATTAGGGAGATTCTCTTTGCAAATGACTCGGCTTTGGTTGCTCGCATCTAAAAAGATATGCAGAATATCGCAGCATGTTTTGTGGCACGCAAGTTGGGGTTGAAAATCAACTCAAGACAGACAAAATTATTATTCCAACCAGCCAACAGATAAACTGTTAGCAACGTTAGACTAGACATTGTCATCAATGGTGAAGCTCTTGAGAGTGTTAGCTCCTTCACTTACCTAGGTAGCACAGGAACAAATGACCACACTGCAGATGCTGAGATAACTTCATGTCTCCAAGATACATCCAGGGTTTTGGGCAGCATCAAAAAGTGACTTTGGTCTCAGAATGGGATCAAACTGGTTACTAAGGTCAAGGTCTACAGAGTAATGGCGATACCTTCTATGCTTTGTTCTGTGAAGACACTGACACTATATAGAAGACATCTGAAAAAGCTAATGAGCCTCCAGTTAAGATACTTAAGGCAAATTATGATCATCAAGTGGCAAGATAGAATTCCTAACAGTGAAATATTACAAAGAGAAGACATGTCCAGTGTAGAAGCAATACTAACTTCTTCACAGCTGAGGTGGTCAGGACATGTCATCTGTATGCCAGAATACCAGCTTCTGAAAATCCTCTTTTATGGAGAACTGAAGGAAGGTAATCAAGCAAGGGGTGGTCAGAAGCTACGCTATAAAGTGATCCTTAAGAGACATCTCAAGACAGTGGACATTAATTTGGACACATGGAAGACATTGGCAGAAAACCATGTGCAGTGAAGAAATACTATATATCTGAGGCTGTTGAAAAGGTAGAAGAAAAATGATTAGCAACTTATCAGCATCAACATCAGCTAAGACACAACAAGTCTCATAATCAACAGAGAGACATTTCCTGCCTTTGATATGGCTGACATTTCTATTCAAGAGCTGGACATTCATCTCATCAGAATGCTGAAAAGTGCTAGTTCCTCACTACAGTCATCATCATTTGCAATGGACAGCCGAAGACGACTATGTTTAAGGTACATGGTTTACAAAATTATTGGCCAAATATTTTTCTGTAATAGTTATTTTACTGATGTGTCCCCTTTGATAAAAAAGTATTCAAAGTAAATATTTTTTATCATTTGTATTAAAGTAGTACCCAGAGGCTCCAATTAAAATCAGGGTTTCCCTATTCTATGTTCTGTACATGCAGATAGTTGGAGAGAAAGAGAACCTCTTTTCTGAAGAATTTAGAATCTAGAGAAGAAGCACAAAGGATGGAGATAGGAAGTACTATCAGCATTCCCATGTGGACAACTGAAACTCAGAAATTAAGGTCCCTATAGTGATGTACATGCTTAATTTTAAGCAGAAAAGTAGTACCACTGAAGTCAATAGGTGTATTTAAAGTCTTAAATTTAAGTGCATGTGTAAGTTTTTGAAGAACAGGTACCTATCTGAATTGACCAAGACATGTGACAGAACCATGAACAAATCTCCAATCTCCCAACTTCCAATCTGGTGCCCATACATAAGACCATATACAAGATCTTTCCTCTTTCACATTCATCCAAGAGACTCACTGGGGCCAGTTATGTTGAAGCTACTCTCTCCTCCTGAATCTTTCGCAGGTTGAAGGCACCCCCGAACGGTTCTCCCCTCCTCAAGTGCATCAGACAAAGAAAAAGTTAGAATTTACTGGACTTTTGAATCTGTACCCAACATGTCGCTACATTTATATTATACAATTTAGCAAACTATACACCTTCATAATTTTCTTAAGTTTACAATGCAAAATAAATCAGTGAATTTGTTAAAATTCACATTCATATCTTGATAGATTGTACTTCTGATTTACATAGTAAAATTATGGCCCAAATTCTGTCCTTATCATGAAATTCAACATACAAATGACATGTTTTGATGTTCAAATTCCGCCCTCAGTAAAACATGCACAATCCCAGCTAAATTCCTTATATTTTAATGGAGAGGCACAAATATACCTGAGGACAGAATATGGCCCATTTGGTATGTCACTGTTGTCATCAAATTAACATTATCTATAGTTCATTAGCTATTGTTCTAGAATCCAAACTTGAAACGGTCTTATATTTTGGTGTTTTTTATTGCTACATACACAAAAGATGAGAAATAACCTTTCACTGAATCACATGATTTATATTGTTGCATCTTTCTATTGACTAACCTTAATATATCAATGAAGCCTTTGTGGGAGGCATCTTATCTATACTTGTCAGCTGGTTCTGTGCATACTTTGATTTTTGTTGTTATACCATTAAACCAAACAGACATCATTTTTATTTCTTCCTTCCTCCAAAAATAAATCATTAATATAATGATTGTGTTCGTCTATCATAATTTATCTTGCAATTAAACACTTCGTCTAGTCAAACTGCATAGTAAATAGGGGTGGTGAATGACTGATCTCATACTATAAGCTGTGTGTTACCATGTCATCAGTATCTAAAAATTCTTTATTTCATGTGAATTAAAGCTATGAGAATCTCATTAAATTACCAGATTTAAAGAGAAAATACATTTCTAAAAATGAATTATACTTATATACTTGAATGCTAATGATATGTAGCAAAAAATCTCTTTTTTTTTAGTCTTTCTTTGCATACAGAGATACTCAAATATGTCAGTGATGGAGCAGTTGCATTATGAAGCACTAACTTTTCTGCACGTGCTTGCCTTCAGATATGAGAGTCTTCCCACGGAGCTAAATGCAACTACCTATCTGCATAGCATTATGCATGTGCATATAAATCTGCAGGACTGGGGCTGTATGCCTACTGAGGGAGGTAGGTAAATAGACACTGCACTATATGCAAAAGTCTTGTTACATTATCACTTAATTTATGTGATGATCTATCCTGAGTTTATACTTGATTAAGTAAGCATTTAAAATACTTAATCATATTTTAACTGTCGTTTTACAGAGCTTGATTCAATTAATCACTTTGGGAATACTTTATAATGTAAATGCTTGGGACCACCAGTTATGTAGCAAAATATTTGGTGATAACTTTCACAGGAGTAGCCATGTTAGTCTGTAGATAGCAAGAAACCCGAAAGTCCTTAAAGACTAATAAATTTCTTTGGGTGTAATAAGCTTTTGTGGGCTACAACCCACTTGCTGACGAAAGCTTATGCCCGAAGAAATTTGTTAGTCTTTAAGATTCCACAGGACTTTCATTGTTTTTGTGATAACTTTATTGACTTAAATGTGTTTAACTTATAGTAAAACAAGTTTTAACAGAATAATAACAATAGTTTAAGTTTATATATCCATTAGAATCATCCAAGATTTCTCTCTGTGCTGATCCCAAATATGAATGTAAGAATGTACTTTCATGATTAATGAAGTAATAAAAACTTAAGAAGTTTTAAAAGAATGTCATCTGAATATGCTGCTAGTCTACAAAACAAGAAATTGCCTCAACAAAACCCTTACAAACTACAAGAACTTTTCAGCAAAAACTGTACAACCAAAGCATTTCCAATTTAAGGAAAATTGGAAATAGTGGGGATATTTTAGAATATTATGCTCTCACGTTTGTAAATCAGTACTTGTGGAAATCACACTAAATGCTATTTCAGTGTCCCCAACTGAATAAATATAAACCCTTCATGTCTCCAATCACATTGTAACCTTGAATCATGAAGTTGCATCTGAGACTATACTTAAGAAACAATCTCTAGTTGTCCCCCCCCAAAAGCGGGGGGGGGGGGGGGGGGCGCAGAGTGGGCAGGTAAATATTTCATACTCTCCAGTTCTTTACTGGCTTTGTGAGCCTTCTGGTGGATCTTGTGATAGAAAACAAGCTCATGAAAAACAGAACATGACTCAAGTAGAGTATGGTTGCTCTCTGCTGGAGGCAATCAGAAGCTAGGAGTCTGAGCTCTCAAATTTAAAAAAAAAGACAACTAATGAGTCTTTTCTGCTATGAATGAAAGCTTTTTTCCCTATAATTATTGTAAAAAATAATATTCCAGAGAACAAAGCCAGAAAGATTGGTTCTAAGTCCCTGTGTAAACTAAATACACATCAGCCAGCATAACTCAGAAAAGCCAAGAAGGCCCTGTTTAAATTTCAAATGCTCTCCCTTTTTTCCCATATCTTAGACTAACAGATAGGAAGCATTAAAAATAATGTATTAGGTAATAATAAATCCCAGGTTAGTAAGAATAAATACATTGTCTGTCCTGGTGGTTTTTATAATTAAATGTTAAATCTGAATTCTCTATGTAATCAAGGTCTGAGTGGCTCTCCCCTACTCAGCCAGCTGAAAAGGGGGGGCACTTTATTTCCACTGCTTCTGTATTTACATGAGTACACCTAGGTTCTCAGCATGATTGCACAGTATCTGCATAAGCATATCTAGGTTCTGAGCATAATGGAAAATGGTTACTCTGTCTGGTATTGGGTTATAAATCACTTCAGTTATTACAAGGGGTAATAAAATGTTGTCCTCCTACTTTATGAACAGATGGCTACAGAGCTGTGTTTAGCTTGTTCCGATTAAAGATTCATTCTCATCTAAACAGAACTCAAAAAAGGTGAAGTACAGATGCTAAAGCACTGAAAGAGCAAGAGGGAGGAGTGGGGATCATCCAGCTGAGGCTCCCACAGTCCCGATTATGGGCTACTCTTACCATGAATTGACTATCCCTTCTTATTGTTAAAAGGTGATATTAATGATTCCTCTTGGAATCTTTTTGTTTTGTTAAAGAGCAGGAACTCTCCACTCTGTCGGCAGCTGGCTCCATCTGTCAGACGAGAGCTCCAGCACTTGGAGCAGGAACTGTACTCCTGTGTCAGCAGGGGGGTTTCCCATGGACTGAGAGCTGAAATCACTAAATGTTGAAACTCACAGAGCTGGAATCATTGAAAGCTGAAACTCACTAGAACTGAAGTGACTGGGTAAACTGGAAAACCCTGAAGGTCTGATGGGAAAAGGGGGCTTCCACGCAGTGGTCAAGGTCTGCAGGTGGAGGGAGCCATCAGAGGAGATGGCTGACCCCCACAACTGAGGTGCACAGTGCAATTGCAATGGTCAGTAGGGCAGGAGAAAACAAGAAGAGAAAGGCAAAGGACATGCCTCATGTACTCTGGGGTAGGGTGGGTTGCTAATTGTGCTCATGATTCTGTTTGCACTGTTTTCCCAAACCAGTGCTGTGTTACTTCCTTCCCTTTATTAAAAGTTTTATTTTCAACACACAGACTCTATGCTTGAGAGAGGGAAAGTATTGCCTTTTTGGAGTGCACAGCTCATAGCGTGCAATTTCCAAGGTGATTGGGTGGGAGCTTGAGCTGGTTTGGTGCTGCATTATTGACAGGAACTTGCTGTGGCCAACTCTGTCTGGCAGAAAGGTTGCATCCGTAAGTATGCTTGAACTTACCATAGTTTCTTGCAGAAGAGGATAGAGCACCTGCCTTTTCTGTGACAAACTATTCTCTGGTCTGCTGGAAGAGGGATGAAGGAGGGAGAGGAAGCAGAAATTGCAGAGCACACCTTGGGGAAGGAGTTCAGGGTCTGCTCCCTCATTATTATCCAAGGGTGCACAATGCACAGAAGGGAACAGAAAGGCCTGAATATCACTGGCCTGAATATCAGGAGGAAAAAGGCTGTACAAAATAAAGAAATGCAGTAGGTGTGTTTGCGGCATCACTGAAGAGCTCTAGCAGGGCACAAGAGCAGAAGTAAAGTTGGCCTGGAGGCAAAGTAGAGAAGCATGTGGTCATTTTGCATGTGTACTCCCTGATCTATATTGCATTGATTTAGCATGTCTCTGGTGGGAATAATCTGCCCATGGGACTGCACATAACCAGGATATGAGCTCACAACAATGGTTTAACAGTGTTCATTTTGCATGATGCTTCAGAAGAAATATGGCAAAAAATGGTGGGAATTTATATTTTATAATATCTGGGTAGCTGGCCACTGGAGGTATTAATCAAATATTCAATAGAGTTATTAGAAATCAATCCTGTTTTCCACAGACTGAGACACTGTATAAACAAACAGCTTTGGCTGGGAAGCACCAACATACAACTAACAAAGGAAAGTTGAATGGAAACCATTCATGGCTAAGTGGTAACCATCTACTGTGATGGACCTACTAGAAAGTCATTAACTTTACTCTGGTGAACAGGTGATGTAAGCAAGGTACCAGAGAGGGCAAGAGAGCCTGGAACATTTCATTGGTCAAGAACTATATTTGGTAGCCAAATGAGTCATAAACAACAATGGGAGCGGGCTGATTATATGCTGTATACTAAGTATAATCCAATCATGTAACCTGCATATTAAGTATAGTGAAACCATGTAGGGATTTAGGCATGATGTACCCTGTTGTATTATGCATGCACCTGTTGCATTATGTATATTGTGTTTAGCATGTTAGAAAGTATTAGTTGTATTAGTTATATGTCTTGTGAATCCTATATTCTGGGCTTACTTATATGGGTCCAGGAGGCAATGTGGCTACTTCCTGCTAGGTTGGATATGTAAGGGGAACAAGCAGTTGTGATTAAAGGCACCATTTACCCTTCCTGCTTCTGAGTGGACCTGATTCTTCTTTTTCTTCTAATGATTTAAATTAGGCTCTTTATATTTTTTCAGTAATGTCAAAACTAAAAACAACACACACAGCAAGTTAAAACAATTCTAATAATTATTAACTAGAAAGACAATCTAAGAATTTCATATGTTTAAAAAAATTGCTATCTGGTATCATGGATTGCTTTTTCTTTCAGAGGATGAAAATCACTATTCATATCTTATTATTAAGTGATATGCTATCTGGTTTCATGGCTAAATCATAAGCACTGGAGGTTTATCCAAGCATAACAAGTAGAATTTTACCTAAGATTCTGAATGGTGACTTACATGTACGGCCTATCTGAATTTAACATCTGGTACTGCATTTAAATATCCTTGTTAGCACACTGTTAAATTATGCCAGAGGTTGTATGTGTGTACTGTAGTGTCATAATCATCAGACTTATCAAGTCACTTGACAGTGTGAGATCAATAAACACCTCAGAATTGACTGTCAGAACTATACTTATGTAAAGCTGTCATGTTTATAATCAGACAGGAAACAGGAAAATTTTATGCCATTATCTCAGAGTATTTTACAGAAATGTGCGCCTTGAGAACAAGATATTCACTTCTTGCACAGGATTAAATGGAAAATAGTGAAATATGTCTCTCTTCTAAAATGATGTAAATGTTATTCTCCAGAGCAAGCTATTTTAATCTTTAAAATAATTTGTATTTTTTGAGAAATAAATGTTTCTGGTTTGCAAATTTATTTGGATTCATACCCACTAAAAAAAGAAGTGTATATGTATGCTCTGTTTTTCCTTAGCGTAATTTAAAAATACTTATTAAAAATACTCACATATAACTGAACTACAGCAATATCAAGTATAATTGAATTGTATATGAATCAATACAATAATTTTCAATGAGAAAATATTTTAAGAATGCACTATAATTAAAATAATTTCCTTTGACAATCTGCAAATTAAAAACATCTAAAGATAATTAAATATGCAAGATAGTTCACATCAGATTCTTATTTTTCAATCAGAGATGGGTAAGATTTAATAGTCGCTTTAATCTAACATTCATTTATTCTCCATACTCAAAAAAGAGCCTATTTTTTAATAACAAAACAACCTGCATTAATTTAGAGTGCAACATTATTTTTGTATTTTCAATATTGTTAGCCTCTCCATTTCTCTTGCATTAACCACTGTGAGGAAATAAAGTACAGTTAAACAGTCATCTAGCTCCTTACTAAATGGAATCAAAACACCACTGTCCATATCAACATGTATACAAAGTAGTGAGTTTATTTTCATATTGCATTGAAATTATAATAAAATATTACAGGAGAGGTATGCAATGCAGCATAACCCACTGAGCAAATTCCAAAGGGGTAGCCGTGTTAGTCTATTGTAGAAAGACAACATGGAGGCCACTGAGCAAAGACATTTTCACATGCCATACAAGTACCATAAGATATCTTCAAATAATACAGAGCTGTCAGTTAGAAGCTGCAAATCCACAGATATCCGCATTATATCCACGTATATCTGCATCCGCAGATACAATGTGGATATCCGCAGACCATTTCTTGCAGATGCAGAGTGGATACGGAGCCACGTATTTGTATCCGTGCAGAACTCTACTGTCAGGTTCACAAGACTTGAGGGATATTTGTACAGGTTTGGATGGAGAATCTGATTTAGTCTCCTGCTTTCCATCACACAACTCCAATCCTCCTGTTTTTTTTTTTTTTATTATTCACCTCTTATCTTCCAATCTGAAAGAGCTACTCTTTTCCTTCAGGCCAACAGGGCTTTTTTTTCCTGCCGGCAAGGACCGTTACGCAACCGGCACCTATTTTTCCCTGGCCGGACTTGCTGCCCAGCTGGTGGCCGGGATCAGCAGGTCAGGGAAAGGAGCGGGTTTCCTTTCCCCTGCTGACCCTGGCCCCTAGCTGGGCAGTGGGACCAGCAGGGGCAAGGAGCAGTGGCCACGGGCCAGAATCTGGTCCGCAGGGGATGGAATCCGGCCCGCGGTCACCTGGGAGTTGCAACCAGGCTGCAGCTTTTTCAAATCTCCCACCCTGAGCATGCTCAGATGCGTGGTTCAGGGCGGGAACAGTCTGGCCGGGGAGCGACTCTGGCTGCCCCTGCAGATCCAGCTAGGTAAGGGGGGAGGGGGCCAGGAGGGTCAGGGAACCGGCAGGGGGGGCCAAGAGGGGCAGAAAACCAATGTGGGGACCCAGAGGGAGAGGAGCAGGGAACCGGCAGAGGGCCTGCTGGGGTGAGAAGAGCAGGGAACTGTCAGGTGAGCAAGGAAGGGGTGGGGGGGACCGAGAGGAGCAGGGGGCCGGCAGCGAGGCCTGGGGGGTGAGAGGATCAGGGAACCAGTGGGGTTGGGAAAGGGGTGGGGTGGCTGAGAGAAGCAGGGAGCTGGCAGGGGAGCCTGGGGGGGGTGAGAGGAGCGGGGAACCAGTGGGGGAAGGGTGGGGAAGGGGCTGGGGGAGCTTAGAGGAACAGGAAAGGGGCAGAGGGAGTGCCGAGGGGAGTGGGGAGCTGGTGGGGTAGGGGGGCAAGAGGAGTGGGGAAGGGGCCCAGGGAGCAGCGGGGTGAAAGGCAGGGCCTGGTAAGGCCACTGGGGGCCGGCAGTAGTGGAGGGTCCTGACCCCGCACCGCTCCTGCCGGCACCCGTTTAAAAAAAAAAAAGCACTGCATACCAATATTCAAAACTCACTGCTCTACCTGACACAAATGGCTAATGAGAGGAGCTGATTAGTAAAGCAGTGATATGCATTGATAAGAGTAATCCGGTTAGTCCCAGGCTCCCATTTTTGACTATGTGCTTCAGGCAGAGGAGGACACTGGTGCCTAATAGTAAATGTCCTCATCAAGTCCCATTTCCTCTCATCTACTCCTCCATCCTTAACAAATCATATCACTTTGCAGTTTACTGCATTCTGTTCAATCCCAGATCCCACAAATCACATTTCCCTGTCACTTCAGTCCCTGAATACAATATCCCATTACACACCCACCCAAAAAGGCCCATTCTAGTGTTCATGCGCTTCCTACATTCCACTCAAATATGAAACAATATCCCGAAGTTTTTGATTCAGTTACATCAATGTTTCAAATTGTGGCAAAACCACAATATAAAGAAGGTCTATGTTTTTCTTTAAAATTATATTGTGGCTCGGTGGCCCATCTAGGGGAGGTAAAAGGCATATAGAAGAGTGGGAAGATATTCCATAAGGAAAACATCCTCTTTATATGGTAGAGTTGAAAAGTATTCATATATATGATGCGAACTACCTCTATTATTCTTCTCACTAAAGAAAATAATGTACTTCTCTGGCCTGCATCTCTTCCTTGACTCAAAACCCCCCTTTCTGAAGCTTGTAGGGGCACAGACCATTTCTACTACATTTTGTACAGCACCTAGCACAACAAAGCCTCAAGTCCATTTGGATTCCCAGTACTACCCTATTACAAATAATAAACAATAATCCAACTACAAATTAACTACAGGAATAACACGTAAATATAAAAGAAATCATTCATTGTTTTAATAAAGTAATTCTGGGGGGCGCAGAGACTTGTCTTGACAATCTTACTTTTCTTTGCACTTCTGTCTTTCCTTTAAAATCATGGGAAATATGATTCAGTGTCAAAATAATGCTGTTCAACTTTCTGAATCAAAGTTACAAAAAGCTTTTATTGCATCTCATAATTTGAAGCCTCCCCTTCCAAAAATTAGCCCATGCCTGGCATGGGGGTTCAGAGCTTAGAGTGAGACCCAGAAATGCTAGATCCCAGGATGGGGCTGAGGAGCAGGGACCCAGAGGGGCTGGAATGGGCTGGGCACAGATGGGTGTCCTTGGAACTCTCCACTGAGTCTCAGTACTCCTCCTCATTCCCTCTCCCTGACTTCTGTAGAATTAAAAGTTTACTTAAAAATTCATAATGCTTATAGGGGCAAAAATAACCTTCTAAATATGAACCAAACATTTTTAAAAAATCAATGGTGGGCTTGTGATTCTACAGACAGCTCTAACTGCTCTTGCTTACAGTTCTGCCAAACAGCAGCAAAGCGAAATTAACAAGACTGTGGTCAGGTTCTTTGCTGAAATTCAGAATCCTTTGGGCAGAAGCCATATGTCAGGAATCACTCCAATTTCTCACTAATGCCACTTAAGAAAGCTGTAAGCAGCAGCAGAAGCGACAGTACAGGCAGGCAATTGAATTACACCTGGGGAGGATGACCTAAAAATAGAGATTGTGAGAGGGGGAGAATAGCAAGCACTTCCTCCCTTAAAAGAGCCAGAAAGCTAGGAGTGAAGGACAGCAGCAGCAGAAACCTCTTCTCTCCAAGTCATTTCTGAAAGAGTCAAGGGAAATGTAGACTATTAACACAGATTATAGTTTTACTACTAGAAAGAAGACTATCCTCTTTTTACATCAGCTTTGGGGTGGGAATTGAGCTGCTATTTTCCTCTGTATTATGCCACAGGAAAGATCCACACACAACACATATGCACCTATGATGCACAAGCACTAGAAAAAAGCTGTCATTTCTTATTAAACACCACCTAACGACTTCAGGCTCCTCAACACACACATTTATTCTGTTTAAAAACTGCATTCAATTTCTCAAATGTAAACAAATCTTCCCATTTGTAATAAATGAAAACATCAGCTATGACAGATGTTTGACAAAAATACATACAAGATCCCCAAAGAGCATTGCAGATATAGAAAACCATGACTAAAACTATGTTACTTTCTGTCAGTCATCGGGGTAAAATATTGCAATGTACTTCCATGACAGGTCATATTTTAATCATATATAAAACTATTAAGAAGGGCTGTTCTGGATAGTCTCACAAAAGAAAAAGTTATCTTAAGCTCTTCTTAAAGAAAAAAAAAGCTATTTTTAAGAGATTTTAAAAGGTATCTTGGTTTCTCTATTTAAACACATATATAAGATCAATCTCATAAAATCAAATAGGTTGCAACACAGTAATCCAAATAGTCTATAAAATGATTTTAAATCTCAAATGGAATGTCTTCCCACTAGACATTCATGTTTTTTAAAAGAAAAGGCTATTTTTAATCCTATCATGTATGTGTGATAGGAAACATCTTTGTTCATCTTTGGAAATTGCAAGGTATAATTTTGTCATCAAAACAAAAAAAACCCCAATCATTCATACAAAATGACAGAGTCATCTATTTCTGGAAAACTAGAAGATTCAAATTCAGAACAGTACATAAGAATTCTAGATCCAGACCAGGAAAAAGTGTGCAAATTTTCTAGAGCAGATTCCAAGGCGTAGCCGTGTTAGTCTACAGTAGAAAAACAACAGAGTCCTGTGGCACTTTTAAAGACTAACAGATTTATTTATCGCATGAGCTTTTGTGGGAGAAAATCCCACTTCGTCAGACGCTTAGAAGATGGGAAACTTATTTCCTCCCATTCTGTAAGTTTCCCATCTTCCAAGCGTCTGACGAAGTGGGATAAATAAATCTGTTGCGATAAATAAATCTGTTAGTCTTTAAAAGTGCCACAGAACTCTGTTTTTTTTCTAGAGCAGAAACACTCAAAGCATGGATGGCTTGAGGTAAGAAGATCCAAAAGGAACCATTCATGTGGCCAGAGAGTGAAACAGAATTTACAGTATTATAGTGGTGGCTTGATAGGCACCTGAAAGTGGGAAAGGGGAAGACAAAAAATTACATAACAAAAGGCATGGGAGGCCTTTCATTTAACCAGTTTATAATCTATCATAAAGTATTAATTAACAGTCAGAGACAGTCATCTGGTCATGTCTGTTCAGGCTCAGGATCCTGCAAAGAACTCTTTGTAAGATGAAACCCTGCAATAACACAATTGGCTAGCACAAATTAGTAATTTAGATACAGTATATAATAGCTTTTATTAAAGCTGTTATTAATGGAAGTACAGTCATAAAATAAAAATTGTAATTGGATTTATGTAAACAATGAAATATTTCAGGAGAGTGACAGAAAGCTAAGGGGTATGTTTCTCCAGGCTTTCCTAATCAAAGCAAAGTGTACAAAGATAAAACTGTTGTCTATTATTTTTAGTAGGTATATGCAGCATTTTATAACCAGAGATAGGGTGAGCTGCAATGATAGATCCACAGTCCAAAGACTTCGGGAAATTCTGGATCTGAAATGTGCATGCTGGAAATCAGCTGACCCTCAATGCTCTGAGAGATCTTGTGGCAGCTGCACAAAGAAGGTGAAGTGTTAATGTGCCTCATCAGATTGACAAAAAACAAAGCTATATAGAGAGGAAAAGAGGGGAACCAGCCAAACAGATCTATCTAGTTTTGACTCTATTTTATGATCCCTGAAGGCTGCTGGAGTCTGGAGGTTTTAGTACTGACCACACCTCCGTCTGGATGCAGGAGGATTCTTTACACCCAGTGCCTACAGCAATATTCAGCACAACAGCCAAGTTATATGGGCTCTCCATGGTCAGGGGTTGGCCCTAATGTACATTTATTCATATAAACAAAAATATAAAAAATATAAACAAAAATACAGCATAGTTTTACACTAACATAAAAAATTCAAGCTAACAAATTTTACTGGCTATTATGGAAAAAAAATACACTGAGAATTTAAATCATTTCCATAGCAACACTTATCTAAGCATTCAAAGAATCAGCAGCAAAGAGTGCTGACAGGTAAAACACTGGCTTTTCCCCTTAGAATCAGGATTCTGTTCACCCACACAGCAGCATGATGTGCTGCATGAAATTCTCCAAATATATACAATCCTTTTGAATGCTCCATAAATTGTGGATATAAACAAAAGCACACAAGGGAATCCAGGACCTGCTCTGCAAAATACTAGTATTATGGTGATTAGCCTAGAAACAGAAAATCACTCATGAAGATCTGACTTCAATTTAAATAGAGAAGGAGTTCTTCTTTTAACTTATGGTAATGTTTCCCTAAATCTAATATACTGTAAATGGATAAATCATTACTGAAATAGAAAAAACTCTCTCTCTCACACACACACACACACACTTTTACAATTCCTCTATCACCTTAGTATTAGTAAATTAGTAATATGTACAGAAAACATAACACATTAATGACAATAATTAGTATTTATGCTCATGATTTTTATTGCAGCCATATTATCCTAGATTGAGGACACCCAGAAGCAATTTTTTTTCTGCTGATCATTAACATGGGATTTGGCCATATTTCAACTGCAAATGGAAATTGAAGTACTAAATTTAGTACATCATCTCTGATGCCAAATTTTAAAAAAACACTGGTTCACAATGATTTAGAAACCCTGGAGGGTACTATCACAGGAAATACAGTGATGTGACATCTTGATGCTAGTATAAGTATTAGAATACTTAACATAACGATTAACATACCTGCCACTGAATTAACTAAAATGTAATTCAAAGCACGTAATTGTAAGCAGATATATTTTCAAATCAAGAACCTTTTTCAGTACTAAAAACACTGGGTACATTCAAAATGAGAAAATAACAGGGTTTTTTTTGCAATGTCTGTGTAACATCAGAAAGTTGCCAAGTCTGCAACCTGGAGAACCTTGGGATACTGAGAGAGACAGGAGAAATGCTCGTCTGATGTTTGCTATTTATGCTCCACCACGCAAATACATGCTTTGGTCTCACACAGCTCTGTAGTGATAGTTTGAGTCCATAGAGAATCAAGATAGCTCCCCACTTCATCAAGACCCTGACAAAGAAACACATTGCATGATCTTCTCTCTGTTCTATTTAACAGGAAACTGCTGTTGATTATTCTCCAATTCTCTCTAGAAACAGGAACACCAGGTGTGGATACATAACTCTTCCTTCCACGGAAGCAAACATCCCCAAAAAGTATGACAACTGTTTGGGAGAAAGTGTTGGGGATGATGGGAGAGAAAGGAGATTACAAATTGAATAGAAAGCACAATTAAATGGCTTTGCGGGGCCCCTCAGCTTTGATTTAACTGATCCTCATCAAACAAAAAAGGTTACAATGACCTTTACCAGCAGAATTTAAAGTACTATTTTTTATACTAAGGGATTACTTCATCCACATTTGAGATGTAGTTCATTCTGGCACAAAACATCATATATCAATCAGTTTAGAAGACAAAATGAAGAGGAAGGCAGCATGGTCTAGCAATTAGGATCCCAGCTGGGAACCAGTAGATTCTAGAATCTTCCTTCAAATTGTCTCATGACTTACAGCATAGCCTTTATATTCTTTACACCTCAATTTCCCATTCTATACAATGGAGCTAATGATTAAAGCTAGTCAGAAATTTAAAATGCTATTTCATCAATCCCAAGATGTGTCATGAAAATGGCTTGTGTTCAAATATTTTTTGTCCAACTCTGATGAAAACCTGCCTGGCAGACTGCTGGGGCACCAAGGCCATGGATCTAAGGCAGCAGCCTTATTATGTGGATTATCTGTGGCTCTGGGGCAGCCCAGTCAAACCAAGTTTCCTGGTATAGAGCTGGGAACCTGGAGGTTCTGGGATCAGCTACCAGGATCACTAATTTTGGATTAATACTGCTGTGCAGACTGCCCGCTGCATCAATCTCTGCAGCCCTAGCAGTATAGACATACCCTTTAAAAGATATTTTTAAAAGTTAAAAGATGGAGAATCCCACAAGACAGTGTGTTCCCAGCAGGGATGCTAGAACTATTTTTAGTGAGGTTGATTGCATATTACATTTTAAAATGTATGGGGTATGACATTAATGAAGACAAATAGGATAAAGCAGTCCTAAGCACTATTGTGGAATTCAGAACATGATTTTAAATTACCACAGGATATCACAAAAGAAAAATCCAGATAAGCCTGATTATCAAAAAGATCTTTCCTATGTTATCCACAGTATGGAATAATGACAAAATAATGTTTGTAAATATAATATAATTTTTACTACAATATTAGCAAAAGACCCACATAAGTGTTTTAAGCCTCTGAAGAATATTAACGTATGTATATGTATTCACATTCTCCTGAGACATGGTGAACTTTAATAGCATATGCATATATGCACATCAGAGGAATAGAGGATAGATCACAATTCAAAATGATTTGGACAAACTGGTGAAATAGTCTGAGGTAAATAGAATGAAATTCAATAAAGACAAGTTCAAAGTACTGCACTTAGAAAAGAACAATCCATTGCACACAGACAAAATGGGCAATGACTGCCTAGGAAGGAGTACTGCAGAAAGGGATCTGGGTGTCATAGTGGACCACAAGCTAAATATGATTCAACAGTGTAAGATTGTTGCAAACAAAGCAAACACCATTCTGGGATGTATTAACAGGAATATTGTAAGAAAGACACAAAAAGTAATTCTTCCACTTTACTCCACCCTGATTAGGCTTCAGCTGGAGTATTGTGTACAGTTCTGGGCACTTCATTTCAGGAAAGATGTGGACAAATTGGAGAAAGTCCAGAGACGAGCAACAAGAGTGATTAAAGGTCTGGAACACCTGACTTATGAGGGAAGATTGGAAGGGCTGGCTTTGTTTAGTCTGGAAGAAAGGAGACTGAGAGGGGACATGATAACAGTTTTCAAGTACCTAAAAGGTTGTCATGAAGAGGAGGGAGAAAAATTGTTCTCCTTAACTGCCAATGATAGGACAAGAAGCAATAGGCTTAAATGACAGCAATGGATCTCTAGGTTGGACATCAGGAAAAAATTCCTAACTGTCAGGTTGATTAACCACTGGAGTCAGTTGCCTAGGGAGGTTGTAGCATCTCCATCAATGGGAGTTTTTAAGAGCAGGTTAGATAAGCACATGTCAGGGATGGGTTAAGAAAGTACTTGTTCCTGCCATGAGTGCAGGGGACTGAATTCAATGACCTCTCATGGTCCCTTCCAGTTTCTATAATTCTATGATACTGAAAAATTGAATAGTGTGGACAATATACAGCTAGAGCAAAATGTTCTCATAACACAGAAAAGCAAGGGAAAATCTGAAATGCACTGTTTTTTCAGGGCCATTCTCTTTAGAGAAAGAGTTAAGAGATTATATTTCTGCCTTGTGGATTTATGAAGTGTTAGGTCTTCTGCTAAACCTATTTCTCTTAAAGCAGTGGTTTTCAACCTCCGGTCTGTGGACCCTTGGGTTCTGCAGATTATGTTTAACGGGTCCATGAAAGGTGACTATCAAAATAAAGATTCGGACCCAAGAAAAGGCATTCCATTTTTCCAGTCATTCAAATGTATGTGAATACCTCCACAAACAGGTCATAGGATATCTGCCTAATTCTAAAGAATGGTGAAGGGAGCACACACTAATCCAATTAATTCAGCCCATAGAAAAAGATGAGGAGCAAGAGGCAGACATGGATAGAGCTCATCAGGTAGGGAAACGGAAACCTGTGGTATATTGGAAAATTTGTACTTTCCATAGCTTCACAATTGTAGGCCCCAAATTTATGAAAATCGGCAGCTCATACCTCATAGCCATTGTTTCAGGCTCTGTAGGCTCAGATTGGGATCAGCTCACATTCTCAGAGTCACTTTCAGAACTCCACAGGCTAGAAATTAACTTTTTTTGTTTGTTTGTTTTTTAAAGCTCTGTTTCTGGAGCTAATTTTACAGTGAGTTCCATGATCCCAGAATCCCTGGTAGTCTTATTGAGAGCTTTTTGCCTAATGTTTCCTGTTCTGCCTTTGAGATGTGTTTGTGGTCAATATAAACTGCAGCCCACATAATCAAAAAAATTACAAGTATAAAATGTGGCAGCTAATCCAATCAGAGATCCAGATCAATGATGAATTACACCAATACTGTCTGATATTATTGTTAACTATTTGCACTGATCACGGTTGGACTTAAGGATTGAAGAATGCTCAAAGGTTCACCAGCATTCCACATTTTACAGCAGAGAAGTACAGATGCATGTTAATGCAAAGAATTCCTGTTTATATAAAAATATCTCTGCATCCTGAAGCTTCATGAGAGATGAACACTAACTCCTGCGCATTATCTCAAATAAAATAATTTCCCTTCTCTTCACACGCTTAACAAAACTACCTCAAAATGTACCCAAATGAAAATGCAAATAAGGCAATCAGGAGAACTGCTCTAAAGTTAAAGTGAATCAAGTACTTGCATCACAGTAAAAAGGGTCAAATTCCAAAGGGGTAGCCGTGTTAGTCTATTGTAGAAAGACAACAGAGTCCTGTGGCACTTTTAAAGACTAACAGATTTATTTATCGCATGAGCTTTCGTGGGAGAAAATCCCACTTCGTCAGACGCTTTGAAGATAGGAAAGTTACAGAGTGGGAGGAAATTAAATGCAGGGGAGTGTATGACATAGCATCAGGTCAGGCTGTAACAGCAAATCAAAATAGGTGTTAGGATTCAAAACACTGGGGAATAGCACATAGAGGAGGGGGAGGTCAAATCACTTGTTGTAATGCGAGAAAAATCCATCCATGCTGCTTGCTTATGAACCATCACACTTTAGTTGCATCAAATACGGGTTTTGTGTTAAAATGGAAGTTTTGGAAGTGCTACAAAATAAATCTTGAGAAACTAGGGAAAAAACTACACAAAACAGGACTGCCAGGATTATCATTAGAAAAAACAAAATAAATATAAATCCCCACAATCAAAACCCCTCACTCATTTTTAATATCCAGGATCAGCATAATATTCGTTCTAAGCACTGAAACATGAAGACCCTGAATAGTTTATGGCATGATATGAGCTATTATCATAACCTGGTATCTATCCCCTCTTCCATTGATCTTTCTCTCCACTTCTATATCCAGACCACCCAAATATAGGTTTTCTAGATAGCGCTGATTAGTTATTACCTTTAAAGACCTTACCTTCTTCTAAATGTTTGGAACCTGAAATCTGATGGTTAGCATAGAATTAACAGAAGCTGTAGCAAATGTATTGATTGATAAGTTACAAAGAGAAGCTGATGGATCAGGATGGAAGAAGAAGAACTGATGGATCAGGACAAGTAAGACTCAAAATTTTAAGCCTTCAACAACACGTACCTCAGGTGATCACAGTTTGGTGTCTAAACTGAGATAGAAGCAGTACATTTAGTGCAGTACATTCAGCACAGGCAAATGGAAAACTGTCACCAACTACCTTCCAAGCTCTCGCCTTTCTCTAATCACAGCCTTTATGTGACTATAGACAGACATTTTAGCATCGGATCACTCAAATACCACTGCCATCTTATCTTTCCCTAAAAAAATCGAGAGGAAACTTAAGCTGAGCTAGTGCAAGCCTGTCTACCTGTGCTGGGAGGCTCACTCCCAGAGGCAGCATAGACATATCCTTTGAGATCAGGGTTGTCTTTTTACTGAAGTTTGTTCAGTGGCTAGAACAATGAGGCCTTGACTTGTGATCAGTATCTCAGGTGCTATAAAACTTATAGTAAAATATTCTACATACAGCACACAACCACCCTATAAAAAAGGGATTACAGAAGAATTCCATAGATGATGACAACGACGTGTGTTGTAGTGATGTGTCTATTGAGAATTACTTTACTACTACTACAGGATCTTTATAGTTGTTATAACCTTATAATAAAGCCTTAAAAATTAAAACAGGCAGTGATAGATTAAGGAAAGACCCATAGGAATAGGGCTTCCTGGAACTGGGATGCAGAAGCAGAACAGCGGGGGCAGGCTCTGAACACAGCTGATTACTGCAGGGCAGCTACCTACTATAGTAGAAATACAGGATTGGAGTAGACCTCAAGAGGCCACTTGTTCCAGCCTCCTGCACTCAAGGCAGGACTAAGCATTATCTACACCATCTTTGTCAGGTATTTGTCTAACCTGCTCTAAAAAACCTCCAAGGACAGAGTTTCCACAACCTCCTTAGGCAATTTAATCTATCCTGATTAACTACCCTGATAAGAATCTTTTTGCAATATCCAGCTTAAATTTTTCCTGCTGCAATTTAAGCCCATTACCCCTTGTCCTTTCCTCAAAGGTTAATAAGACCATTTTTTTTCTGCTTTTTCTTTATAACAACTTTTTTATGTACTTGCAAACTGGTATGTCCCCCCCTCAGTCTTCTCTTCTCCAGACAAAACTACCCCAATTTTTTTTCAATCTTCCATCACAGGTTATGTTTCCTAGACCTTTAATCTTTTTTTCTTTTTTTCCTTTTGCTCTTCTCTGGACTTTCTCCAATTTGTCCACATTTCTTGAAATATAGATTCCTGAACTGTACATAGTATTTCATCTGAGGCCTTAACAGTGTGGGGTAGAGTGGAAGAATTACTTCTTATACATCCCAGAATATTTGCATTTTTTGCACCAGTGTTACACAGTTGACTCATATTTAGCTTGTAATCCACCATGATCCCCAAATCCCTTTCTTCAGTACTTCTTCCTAGGCAGTCATTTCTCATTTCATATATGTGCACATGATTGTTCCTTCTTAAGTGGAGTACTTTGCATTTGTCCCCATTGAATTTCATCCTATTTATTTCAGACCATATCTCCAACTTGTCCAGACTATTTTGGATTTCAATCCTATCCTCCAAAACACTTGCAACCCCTCCCAGTTTGGTATCATCTGCAAACTGTATAAGTGTACGCTCCATGTCAAGGGTCAGCAACCCAAAAGATAAGAAGAGCCATTTTAAAAAATTGCCTTCAATAACCAAGTACTTTGAGAGCTGCAATCAGCGTAGCCTCCTGGTGGGGGGAGCTGTGACCTGGGCCAGGGTGCCTGCTGCAGAATCCCCTAGTGGGGAGGGAGAGCGTGGAGCCAGGAGCAGGCCACCCGGAGGGTTCCCCAGTGGCAGGGGAGGGGTCTGGAGCCCAGAGTCGCAAAGGGGCAACCAAAGAGCCACATGCAGTTCTGGAGCCACAGGTTGCAGACCCCTGAATTCTAAATCATTGATGAAAATATTGAACAGAACCGGACGCAGGACCATTCCACTTGATATATTCTTCTAGAATAACTGTGAATCACTGATGACTACTCTCCAACCATTTATGCACCCACCTGATAGTAGCTGCAGCTAGATTCTATTTCCCTAGGTTGTTGATGAGAATATTATCATCTGAGACAATATCTAAAGTCATACTAAACTCAAGATATACCACCTCTACTGTTTTGCCTTATCCACAAAGCTTGTTACCTAGAAAACTATTAGGTTGGTTTGACATGATTTATTCTTGACAAATCCATGCTGATTTTAGTTATCACCTTATCTTCTGGCGTTTGCAAACTGATTGCTTAATTATTGCTCCATTATCTTTCCAGGCACTGAAGTTAAGCTGACTAGTCTGTAATTCCCTGGGTTGTCCTTATTCCCCTTTTTATAGATTATAGACTTCGCTTCTGTACTTTTTAAGTGACTGAGAAGTGAAAAAATGCATCTTGGAAGGAGGAATAAGAGGAAGTGTCTATCTTGTCAGGTTTTCAGGTTGAAAGTAACTATACTCGGTCTGGTCCTAGTAATGAAATTGTGGATCTAGGACTTTCCTATGCCTCTGATAGTATTTGTTATACATTTTAGTTTCTCTTTGCCATTAAAATATTTTTTCCTGTTTTGAGAGATATCAGTTCTAGCGGTATTTCACATTTTAAATAAAAGAAATCTCAAACTGGTAGAATCTTTCTAAACAAAAGGCATTTAAGTACAACCCTGTACATTTCTCTGGAAAATTAATAACTCCACTCAGAAACCCAGGGTTGAAGAAAACCATCAGTAGGAGTATTGCCAGCAGATCAAGGGATGTGATAATTCCCCTCTATTCGACACTGGTCAGGCCGCATCTGGAATACTGTGTCCAGTTTTGGGCTCCCCACTACAGAAAGGATGTGGACAAATTAGAAAGAGTCCTGCGGAGGGCAACAAAAATGATTAGGGGGCTGGGGCACATGATTTATGAGGAGAGACTGAAGGAACTAGGCTTATTTAGTCTACAGAAGAGAAGACTGAGGGGAGATTTGATAGCAACCTTCAACTACTTGAAGGGTTGCTCGAAAGAGGAGGGAGCTGGGCTGTTCTCGAGGGTAACAGAGGACAGAACAAGGAGCAATGGTTTCAAATTACAGCTGGGGAGGTCAACGTTGGATATTAGGAAAAACTTTCTCACTAGGAGGGTGGTGAAGCATTGGAATGGGCTATCTAGGGAGGTGGTAGAATCTCCATCTTTGGAGATTTTTAAGGCTCGGTTAGACAAAACCCTGGCTGGGGTGATTTAGGGGGAGTGGTCCTGCTTTTTAGCAGGGGGTTGGACTAGATGACCTTGTGAGGTCCCTTCCAACCCTATGATTCTATGATTCTATACACAACTTGTATACATATGATTAAGTACAGTGTATGACTTACACAATCTCTCTTTTCATACAGTTAGCATCCCACACACTAACTTACAATGCAGCAAAAAAACTGACAAATTCTAGGTACACATGCAGTCAATCATAGAGATATATGCAAACAATTGGCAATGTGAAGTCACATTTTCCATCAAGAAAATATGTCTTTTTTAAAATTATAACTAATAGAAGAGTAACTTTTGCAGCAACACGTCAGACCAAGACAGTGAAAGCCTAAACACCGCAACAGGAAAACAAGGCAGGTGTGGCAATATGTTTTATTGGACCAACTTCAGTTTGTGAAAGAAACAAGCTTTTGAGCTTACACAGAGCTCTTCTAGAGACTGGAAGAAGAGCTTTGTGTAATCTTGACAGCTTCTCTCACCAACAGAAATTGGTACAATAAAAAATATTACCTTACCCACCTTGTCAATAACTGGAGAGTTCTCCTCTGGAGAATCAAATGGAAAAAACATATAATTCCAAGTATTCGTTGTATAATCCATGTCTGAATGGCAAATGGGGACATAAAGAACATTTATACCTGTTTTCCACCCCTTGTCTCTCCAAATATTTAAATAGATTTCAAAATAGTTCTCTTTAGCTTGAACAATCTAAATATAACAATGTTATGCTAAATCATGCAGGGGAACAAAAAACTGGAAGCGACCAGAAACTGACCGATTTGTTTTCACTTTTTTCAAACTCAGTGAAAGGCAAAGAGAAAAGAGTATAAATGGGGAATATTAAATTAGATTTTTAAGGTATTAACAACACTAATAAGGAATTTTTAGAAAATGAATTGTCATTTTAATCCAAAAGTTTTTGTATGATTTGATGAATACAGAACATCAGAACATATGGAGACACCACCTAAGCCTCACAACCACTCTTCCTTTCCCTCCTAAACTCTTGAGGCCAGAGGTTACTGACATACTGGATTCTAAAATTCAATAAGAACATCCACCACTTTTTACCAAGTCTAGTGTGGGACCTGTTTAGCTAAGTATTTAGGTAGCATTTATGTTCTCTTGATACGTTATCCTCGTATCTCCCTCTGCCTCCTTTTCCACACAGACAACATCAGTTGTCATCAGCTATGAATCCAACTTTCCCTTATAAAATTTCATGCTTTTTCCCATGCTACCTCTTGTGTGTGGGAGAAGCTTATCATACAAACAGGCAAGCCACAACAAATTGTCCACATTCAAATCACTCCATAAAACTCACTGATAAAATGGCAATGTATAGGCAATTTGTGCCTGTGACCATTGCTTATTATGCTGTTCATAACTGAATCACTGTTACTTTATCATCTCCTCAGCTGTTTGTTGCTTCCAACAGTTGCCTCTCATTCTTAGATCATAAATGGTTTGGGGCCCTCCTTTCATTATGGTTGCAATACGAGAGCTAGCACAGTGGGGTCCCAAATCCCTACAGATATTACTCAAATACAAATGATAAGGAATAATAAAGGTGTTTGTAGAGTACCATGAGCCAGATCCCGGTCCCCATCTACTGCACTTGTACCACTCCATTAGCCATTGTGCTAATCAACCTCCATTTGTAAAAGATGTATATTTTAATCTCTTTTAAAAGCATATCATTTTCTTAGTTTGCTGATTCTTTAGTGCAATCCTGAGACAACTGCATCAGACAAGACTTGAGAGTAACTGAATGTGCTAAATGAGGCAGCATTCAGAATATTTGTCCGCTGCTTGTGTTTAGTAAACACCCAGGGCCGTCCCATGGGGGGTGCGGAGCCCAGGGCCAATTGGCCAAAGCGGGGACCCTGCCCCCCCATGGTGGAGCGGAGCATGGCAGGCTGACTGGCCCACTCCGCCTCCCAGGGAGCCGGCCCTGGGCCGGGAGGCCGAGGCTGCCGGCGCGGGGAAACGGCTCCGGCAGCCGAGGCTGCCTATTGAGAGGGGTGCCTTCCGGGGGTGAGCGGGGCCCGGGCCCAGAGGCCACCTGGAGGGAGGGTGGTTGGAGCCGGAGTTAGTTCCGGTCCCGGTCCTGGCCCCGGCCCCGACCCCAAGCCCGGAAGCCGAGGCTGCCTGCGGGGAGCAGCCAGCTGCTTCGGGCAGGCAGCCCAAAGGCCGGGCCCCATATGCTCCACCCCTGCGCCTGCCTGCTCCACCCTAGGGGCGGGGTGGCATAGCCCTCCCGGCCCACCCCGCCACACTGCCTTCGCCTCGCTGCTGAAGGCAGTGGGGCAGCGGCGCATGCGGGCCCTGCACTGCCCCACTGAGAGCGGGACAGCATGGGGCCCACGTATCCGCAGGGCCCGGGGCAATTGCCCCATTCGCCGCCCCCCCCCCCCCCAGGGACGACCCTGTAAACACCAGCTCAATCTAAAGAAATGGGTCTCTCTTGTCATATCAGCTCCATGATTGTAGATTTTACTCTTCTTATAGTAATATGCAGAGCTAACCAAAAATTAGAAATACAACAAAATGGTGAATAAACAATCATGAAAATCCCAACTGTAAATATAGGTTAAGTATTTATATTATTAAAAGGGTAACTCTTTATGTACATATTAGAATTCTGTATGCATCTGCTTGACTAACATAAAACCCCGTCCAGATGTTGTTAGAACAATTTGTAACAGAATAGTGCACAATGAAGTCAAACAGGCAGACCTGAACAACAGAACTACAGAAAATAAGTCATTTATAATTGAATAGTGCTACTGGCAACCTACTTAACCCTCTTACATTAGCGCCAAATGGCACAGATTTAGGTTTTGATATGTAATAACAATGTATTATTGAACCACTCTTCTTTGATAATCATTTAAGTCTTTCAGTTTCATCAGATTTTTAGAGATAAGCTACTAATAAATACAAATTTAGTATCTCTATCCACTTCATTTAAACCAACAAAAATAGTAAATAAGAGGAAAACCTTCCTTCCCTTTTTATAAGCCAATTTTATTTTGACCACACTTGAAAATGTATTAAGGTAGATTCATATAACAAATTAAAGATTAAAATAATGGACAGATCACGTTATCAGAGTCTCTCTCTTAGCTTGCCCACAAAGTCAGTAAATGGTTCAAAAAACTAAATTAAAGCCTAGCATTTTTAGGTTACTTTTTAAAAAATATATATATATTTGAAAGCACAATTATTGAAAATGTGTCTTTCTAAAGATAGTTCTGCATTGATTATTAAACTATATCAGCATTAAAGAATACATTTTTACTCCCAGTTGCAAAGCTTATAAAATGCTGCCAATTACTGGAATCAATTAAATTGGGCAATATATGTTGTATGTTTGATTCTTTTCCAGATCTTATCTTTTGTAAATGAGTAATATTTTAATAAGCTTTATTCATATCACAAATGAAAACCAGTTAAAAGATAACCTAAGAGCTCTGATACTGCCAGTAAAAAGTAGATACATGTACTTCAAATGCTGTTTTCTTTAAAAATTTAGATCGTGACATTTTCCCTGCAGTGACGTGTAAAGAACAACGACGAACTATGAGTAAAAATCTACCCAACACCAAGACAACAGTTACCATAACTAGCATTAAAAAAAAAACCTCTTAAAAATGTGAATCTATTCTAAAAGGTTTTGGTAACAAAGAAAATTGTAGGGTTTATTGTTTCTCAATGACACCCATATCACATCTGTTCAGTTAACATAATTTTCTAGAACTGCAAAATGAAACTAGAATCTGAAAATCAAGCTGGATTACTCCTGGGTCAAGGAACAACAATAATGAAAAATTTGTTACTAGAATTTAGTTAATAATAATATTGATTATATGCTAGCTGCAATATAATCCATCCTCTTTTCCCGAACACCCTGTTGGCTGTAGAGCTCTAAAGAGTAATGAAAAATTGAGAAACAAAATGTTTTCGACACTATAGAGGACCCAGAGTGTGCACTGGAGCTGATTGAGTGAGTAAGAAGGTGCCATTTTCATACAATTCTTTTAAAAAGCAGTGACAGAATTGGTCATTTTAAATTGTAAAGCATTATTTCTCCTCCAAAATTATGCCTTTGTGAAACCAAGATTAGTTAATGATGTTCTGTCCTATTGCACCCTTTTACCTTCCTTCCCAAAATTCCAGTAAAAGAATTTCTCCTCAATTGTTTCTATTTAGGGGTGGAGTTTTCTACTTTACAGAATAGGCCAGTGATTCTCAACCTTTTTTCTGTCCTGACACACCTGACAGATGATGTTCCCCTGCGGGACACACTACAATCTGCTGGTGACAGTGGCACTTGGGCTAGGAGCACATAGGAGGCTGCAGAGTTCTGGAGGATGCAGCACTCCTGGACATAATGGGGGGCAAAATCAAACCAGCGCAGGCTGGTGCCCTGGTGGCCTGGCTTGATGGGGCTAGGTTTATTTTTGTGGGGCAGGTGGTGCCCCCCTCACCCCAGCCCAGGATCTCTGGTTGCAGCCCTTAAGTCCCTTTACTCATCTGGCCTTGGCTGCTGCCTGTGTTGTGCAGCAAGAGCGGGCTGTTGAGGGAAGCAGAGAGCAGCGGGCAGCAGGAGCCCCAAGCTGGCTCAAAGTTGAGCTGCCAATTTTCCGTGACACACCTCCTGGCTCTTCGCAACACACCTTTGTGTCCCGACACAGTGGTTCAGAACCGCTGGAATAAGCAACAATGCCACCCCATAGCTCTGTAGGAAACTGTAGGGCAGGGTGATGCACATGTTAATGAACTGAAAATAGACCATTTAAGGGAAATTTCTGACCACAGGAACATGACATAGTAGTGTCAGAGTATCATATAAAAGTTGCATCCCAGCCTAGGGAAAGTAAGAGCAGGAGATATAGCTCTGGGGAGGTACCAGAATGATGGTCATTGGTGATGAGGGGAAAGGTGATGGTGATAACAAATATGATGGCAAATATTTCAGGTTGTTCTGCAAGGCATGATCGTAGTATATGGATGTCCATAGATAATATAGAATGTGCATCTATCTATTTTACTGAGTTGTGGTGTTTGTTACTGTGCTATTTATGTATTAATAAACTATATGCAAATATAGAAGAGTTCCTACAGTATGAGTGTTGCACCTGTGCACATTGGGATTAACACCAATATAATAATTTGAATAATACTGGATCTGATCTTGGGAAAAGAATCTATCGATAATCAAATAACTGGGAATTCTTCAGGCTACAGTCTACACTACTGCTTAAGTTGATATAACTTACATCACTCATGGGGTGTGAAAAAGCCACCCCTCAGAGCAACGCAAGTTACAGCGACCTAAGTGCTGTCCACATCAGCATTATGTTGGCAGGAGATTCTCCTACTGACATAGCTTCCACTCTCGTGGAGGTATAGTAATTATGCCAATGGGAGAGAGCTCTCCCATCAGTATAATGTATCTTCACCAGACACACCACAGCCCAATGTAGCACTTCTAGCATACACTAGCTATAAGCGTACAATAGCAATTCCAGGTGTTTCTCCCTGTACTACTGCAATATTCAGGCTGAAAACACTGCATCCATTGTTAGCCTTCCTGGGACTAACCTGAAATGGTCATCACTCACTTGATGTTTCAGCTCCTCCTAAAGTCTTTCCTCAGTAATTCTTTCCAGCCTTTTAATCATGTAACTCATTAACCTGATGGGTCAACAATTATTACATTCTTATCCATTTCCTTTGCACTTGAAGATAGGGACAAATATGCTCTTCTTCTTCTTAACAGGCACTTTTTCAGTATGGAGAACTATTTGAAAAAGTTCATCAGCAGCAGCATTCCCATATGGCCTAATGATTTAAATGCCTTAACTGGTACCTTAGTCTCACTGCCCTCCCATGTTTCACCACCAATAGTACCATCTCCATCTCCACCATGGTGATTGGTCTTTTGAGCTTGTTGCACATGCTGTTTCTTCACATTTTCTTCATTGAGCAGTTTCTAAAAACTGCTGGTACCTCTCAAAGATTTCACTGTCTCCCACCAGTACTCTTACATTTTTATCTTTGACACACTTCACAACTACCAAGTCCCTTGTGTTTCTCTGCCTAATCTTGATGAATCTATGTATTCCCTTTCCCCATTCTTTCACTGGTAGTCATATGTTTAAGGCTTTAGCTTCTGCAACTGATCTTTGAACTATTTTCTTTACCAGCTTGCGCTCTTCATATCTTTCTACCATCCTTACTTTCTGTCATTGTTTAAACCTTTCCTTCTTCTTCACTGCCTCCTGAACCTCACTAGATAATCATTATGTTTCCTTACTATGATATTCTCTCCTTTTGTTTGGCCACAGACAGCTTCTATACCTTCTATAGTATGTTTGGATCTTTTCCCCTAAACCTCAGTGGCATCATCCTGGTCAGTTTGGTCATTGTCCAACTTCTGTGGAACCTCATCCTTAAATCTCAAACTAACTTATCTTTCCATGAGCCTCCAATAGTTTTTCCTTTGTTCCACAACTTGTCTTTCCCCCCTTGCTAGCCTTTTTACCCATGTGTTGGGCAACCCTTGAACAGTACAGAGATCAGTTCCAGGGAGACCACCATACAAAAGCATGAATAGGGAAGATGGGATAGGACTGAGTCAGAGGATGTGGAACTGGACATCATGGTAAAGGTAAAGGAGTAAGTGGACACAGGTCTACTGGAGCATTTGTAGACATGAGGTAGAGAGATGAGTGGTGAAGAATCCTAGAGGACTTGGTGTATCTGGGCACTGGGTGAGAGTGTCTATGGAAAGGAAGATTGGTATCTGAGTGACAAGATTCAATTGACTGGTATCAGAAGAAGCTGGGCTTTAACTGGGGGGAGCCCAAGGCCAGTTACACTCAGATTATGCTTTCAACCATTCCTTTGGTGACATAATGGCTTTGCAGCTATAAGGAATCACTTTTTCTGTACAGTGAAAGCTTAGATTCTGACATCATCATGTGACTCTACAGTGCATATGACTTAATCCAGCTCTGGTCTGACCAGCTGTGGGAGGGAGGCTGTACAGGACTGCTCTGCTATTGAACTAAAGTAGCTCCTCAGATGGGTGATAATTCCTTTCTGTCATCCCCACACAGAGAGATACTCAATGCAACAAATGCATGTTACTTGAAAGAGAATATACCGATACATATTAGAAGGGGAAGGATTAGAGTTTTTAATTGGTAAATATTGATTTTACCATACATGCACACAAACAGATGAAAAACAGTTCCATCATTAATAACTAAAATTTACAGGTAGGCAAAGTGAGAAAAAGTGAGCTTCACAAGAACAACTTTACCATTAAATAACAGCTTAAGGAGATCTGCAACTTTGCAAGTGATACGTGTGCATACAGCAGGTTTTGGGGAAAGATTTCCAGCAAGAGAGTTTCCAAAGCTGAGTCATATCATCCTATACTGTTCTGCATATTAATCTTTTGGGATTGAGGATATATCACACACAGATCGCACTACAACAGGTGAAAGTATCAGAAACACTATGGACCACAGGCTTAATGCATGCCTGTGTGACCCTCTCTCTGATCTTTCACGCTCAACACTAATAGTACTGCTTACTTATTTGCTCCCTCACAAAAGGAGGATGCATAACGTGCCAAAACAGTGGGTTACACATGAATGTTACAGACAGCATAGTCAAACAGATTGAAGTGCTGATTCTTTCTGGAAGTCTATGTTGCTAAGTGGCTGAGACTTGGGTCTGCCATATCCGACTTCCCTTCTCAGTCACCTTACCCTCTCAGTGGGTGTGTGGCCTCACCTTGTAACCAGGGTTGTGAGGAATGGAGGACAGAACAAACACTAGTCAGTAGAAGTAGTGAGATTTTACAGTTTTCTGGTTTGTGGCCCATTGCACTTTCATTAGCAAAGGGTATATTGGTGGAAAGCAGAAACAGCTGCCACCCCAAGAGGATCCATTTTGTCCGTGTCCTGTCCAAATGTTCAGCTTTTGGAGTATGCTTTGGTGAGATGCCAGGACAGTGCTGACTTATTGTTGGGGAATTAGCAACAAGCTCTACTGAACACTACAGAGCTGGGAAAGAGAGGATTTCACTATTTATGATGCAGTCAAATCTAAATTGATTTTCCTGATCACAGGACTCCCTTCTTGACAAACGTCAAGTTTTGTGCAAAACCTGGCATCAGAGTTCTTGAAAAAGAGAAAAGGTTAGAAAAAAATGATATAAAGGAAAATATTCAGCAACTTTAATATACGGGTGATCACCACTCTTCATGCCCTCAGTGCAGTTTCTGTAAAGGCAAAATCTGGCTACAAGTTTATTCAACACAGCAGATATTCTGGATTGAAAATTTAACCTTACTTCATATATTATTCTTAATGCTCTTCTGTAGCGAGTGCTGTGAATGCAGCTGAACAGTAGAATTATGGAGCCATAACAATGAAAATGCTTTAAAAAAAAGTGTGAAAAGTAGCTATTGGCCACAGATGGCAATTTATGAATACATGAATAAGAAAGGTAGCTTTTTCTTGGGTGTACAAGATGAACAAATAAGAGCTGAGCCAAATGCTGGCTGCATCATGCCTTCCTCCATACAGATGGTATGGAGTGCCCACTCTTCCCATCTGTCTCAACCCACATATATCCATTTAGGAGATTTAATCTATATATACACTCATACTTTCCTGTAGCAGGAGGAGAACTGCTATGATCATGCTATTATTACCCCCTTATGTGCACAGTTCCAAGCCGGTCTTTATCATCATAGATTCCTAACCGCCCTTCTGTCAGAATCACCTCTCTAGCTTGATGACATCTATTTCATGGATGGAAGTAAATGATGTCGCTGAACTAGCTAGTAAGCATCAAAGAAGGAGTACCATGACCAAACTCAGCTTTTTATGGGTTCATCATGAGGCCTGTATGTCACAGCTCATAGTTGGCCTCTAATTG
>ML685831.1:6417792-6436475 GCA_007922175.1 Pelusios castaneus
ATGCTGTCTAAAAGGGCTGTATACAGCAAAAATAATGAGTGTCAAATATTTGTTAGCTTTTAAGGTGCCACAGGACTCTCGTTGGTGGGTTTTTTGTTTGTTTTTCAGTCCCAGAGATTTGATACTACTTCCTAAGAAGCTCAAGACAGCATGGATGTGGAGCTCTAAGTAGCCCCGCCTGCTACTGCATGCCTGGACTTACTTATAGGGTTGGAAGGGACCTCATGAAGTCATCTAGTCCAACCCCCTGCTAAAAAGCAGGACCACTCCCACTAAATCACCCCAGCCAGGGTTTTGTCTAACCGGGCCTTAAAAATCTCCAAATATGGAGATTCTACCACCTCCCTAGGTAGCCCATTCCAAAGCTTCACCACCCTGATGATTAAATAGAACTTGTATCTGGGAGTGGAAAGGGAAGGAAAAGCATTTTCTGCTATCAAGTGTTGCAAAGGGAGGAAACATGTCAATCTACAGAACTTCCACATTGGTTCTAATTTTGGAAAATTTCTGTAGTGTAGTTAAATCACAGTGGTTACTACAATGCAAATCTCTAATGAACTGGCATTTACATTGTAATGTCTACTTGCACCAGTGTAATAATCTGGTACGTCATACTGGTAAAGTGCTGTGTGTCTACATCAGGATTTGCACAAGTTTAACTCCTTTGAGATTATTATACTGGAGCAAGTTCACGTATGTGGATAGGTCCAAAGACACATTGCCTCCTGAGTGCTAGGGAATGCACTGGTCATCAACTCTCACTGCATTTGTGTAACCTCACCCATAGGCAGTCTTAAACATGGGGCAGGGTGGGCAAGTGCTACAGGCCCCGCGCTGGGTGGAGGACCCCATGCCGGGGTGGGCCCTGCACCGGCTGGCTGGCTGGAGGGAAGCAGGTGGCCATCAGCAAGGCTGGGGGCAGGCATAGGCCTAGGGAGAGGTACTAAGGGGAGGCAAGTGAGGCCCAGGGAGAGCTGCCAGGGACCAGCGGTGGTGAGACCCAGGGAAAGACGAGGGGCCGGCAGCAAGTCCAGGGAGAGGCAGGCACAGGCCCGGGGAGAGACATGGGAGGGATGCAGGCAATGAGACCCCAGGGAAGGCAGGGGCTAGTGGTGAGACCAGAGGTAGCTGGGGGGGGGGGGGGGGGGAAGGTGAGGAGGCAGGGGCCCCGTGAGGCTGGGGAGGCAAAAGTGTAGTTGACTTTTGCCCAGGGCCTCAGATTTAGTAAGACCACCCTTGACCTCACCAAAGGGGACATATCTGGACGGTGGCATAGCAGGACTGCATCAGTCTGTTATACAGGTATGTTTTGCATATGCTAGCATAGCTTTGCCATCATATTCACCGATGTAATAGGAGCTGGAAGCACTTTTAGACAACCCTTCCTTAAACTCCCAAAGTACAAGCCTCCAAACTGTAGCTGCTTATGTGTCCCACATAATACAGGAGGAACAGTTGCCTTTCATCTTCTCCCCTCAGTCATAATTGAAGATGTTACTATACAAATATCCAACCACTGTGACCTTATCTCAGACTATATCGCCAAAAAAAGTTGACAAATATCAGATTGTTTAGATTATTATGTAACTGGCACAAACACAGCATGTATTAATAAACTATGACAAGTATATGCTTCAAAGAATAAATAAAATCTGACACTGTGCTTACCGATTATAGCATCTTCCCACAAAGTCACTAGAGTTACATTAGTATCAGCAAGTCAATTGTTATGAGCCTGACTTTCTCTACCCATGTAGCTAGGACACAAGATCCAATCAGAGAACTCAGCCTTTAGGACTTCACAACATGGACTTAGCAAATTGCTAACGTTCCAGTAGGTTTACAAAAATGGTAAAAAATTCCTTTAGAACCCAGCACATTCTTCACAGACACACAAATAATGTACATGAGGCAAACAGGATTTTTTGTTTAAGACATAACTCAAAAGAAAAAAATGGATGTACTAAGCAATATATTGCAAAGTAAACATTCAGCATCAGGGGCTCTAATAGAAGTATGTGTCATTTATAAAACAAAGAAACAGTCTACTCATTCTATTTAAAAAGAAAAATAACCCACTGAAAGTTATATTCAAACAACATGAAGTATGTGTGTTCCAGATTAACAAAAGTATAGAATTTAAAAATCTGCACCAACCAAGAGTCACAAGTACATATATGTTTTGTACCTTTTGTGATATCAACACAAGCAAAAAGGAGATGAGTTAAGGGTAGAGCCCATATTCATTTTGAATTTTACACCAATAATATTATTTATCTTTTGTTTGAATAGAATTCCAACTGAAGGAGGTGAATTTTACCTTTGGCAAAACTGTTCTCCTTTGGTTTAACAAATACACCCTCTTAAGGCAAATTTCCAATGACAACATTTTTAGATATTAACGTTTATTTTGAAACTAGAGTATGTGCATTAGCTTGGCCATCTGGACTGGATGAATGATAGATGCATTCCATAAGATCTCCTGGATGGCGAACTTGCAAATGCTCTAAGGCCAATGGGCAGATGAAGGCCCAGGTTTGAAGAAACATTCAAGAGAGATTTTAAAACTTTCAACATTGATACCACAAGTTCAGAAGATGCAGCTACAACAGGCTACACTGGGATCTGAGATTACCAAGTAGCCAAAGAGATGGAAGAGAGGTAGGTGAGAGAAAGGAAAGGGAAGAGAATGAAGAGGAAAGGGCAGGGGGCCTCAAGTGCTAGAAGGACACCAGCTTTTTCTTCTGGCCTTCTACCTTACACCTGTGTTATCTGTGGAAAGTACTGTGTCTCAAGAACTGGATACTTTTTAAAGCCACTTGCGATGCTGTAGCACTACACAGAGTAACTGAACTGCTCTAGTGTGTAGCCTTTGCTTATATTTCTAGCTTATTGCTTATATTTAGCCCTAGCTTGTATGCATATATTTTACTATACACATATATCTTTCTTTATAAGTTTAAGAATTTCTAATCTTATAGAGGTACACTTAGCATAAGTAGGTAAGTTAGCATAACTTTTGTATTAGCAGCTGAAATGCAAGGGACCTACAGGCCTCACTGTAAAATTATTATAAATTTCCAGGATGAGTCTCTATGTAACAGCTTTGCAATATGTAGGTGGATGTGAAGTTAAAAATATCAAAAAATAGGTCTTTTCCTGTGATCAGGCCATATCAGCTCTTCATATAATATAGGTGAAAGGTAACTAACAATTTTAGTAGGGCATTTGACTTTCCAATAGAACATCACAAAACCCACAAAATGAGTAAACAAGACTAGGGGAAAGGTGACATGGAATATTCTGGTAGGGAAAATACATCAATTGTACACATGAACCCCTTAACCAATAATCTAAAAGTATCCTGACAATTTCTGGAGTAAGGGCCCATATTTGGGTAAGGAAGTATGAAATCATCTAATCTATTTTAAGAGGAGTATAAAGATATAGAATCTGTAATGTGTAAGAAAGAGGTATTTAAGTCCCTAAAATCTGGTAAACTACGAAGCTTCCATATCTTTCACTCTGATCTCAGTGTTTAACCTACAGCTTTCTTCCTTTGCTTTCTTCTTTCTTATTTTAGTTAAATTAGTTAAATTTGCTCAAGATTATTAGAGACTACACTCTTCATTTCAACATCTGTATCCTAAGGGAGTGTATGTATAAACTACTTATAAATTGCTTTATAAAATATTTAGTGATAAATTGTTAACTGTATAAGGTTTGTGTAAGACTGTTAAGTTTATTGTATTGTATTTGATCATTTAATTCTTTTATTGTTTTATGCTTATGCTTTTGGTAATAAAAAGTTCTATAAAATGTATTAAGAATCCTTTGTAATCCTAATTGTTCCTTGGGGAAGTCCTTATTTGTAATTTTATCTGTGGCTAGATTGCACTAGAACCCACTTCTGTAACAATCAGGTAAATCATTACTTCGAGTCTTCAAAATTCCAAATTTATCCCATAATCCAGTCAACAGGTGCTTACACATCATCATGTGACAATGACATAACACTCTCTAAACTGGCCATCTGACTTTTTGCAAATAAATGTATTCCAGTTGATTAAAATTCCTCCTACAACTTTTACCAATGTGAATTACTTGTTTTCACCCTTTTAGTGAATTCCTTAAGGGTGTCCCTCCAAAAAACTTGATTTTATATTATTTTATTTTTGACTTTTTAGTCTTCAGTCAAAAAGAAAAGTAGATCAAATCATGAGAAAAAGAACTATTTCTAGCATGCAAAAATTCTTACTTTTCTGCAGTTACTTCACCTAGATTACGTTCTGTTCATTGTACTGAGGAAAATTACAAAGTCTGTTGAGTTCCTGCAAAGCATTCTGATTATGGACAGAGGGTCCTAATAGCTTTAAGGAGTTGATCTCATCAATTTGCTGCTCGTCTAACTATCAGAATCTGCTCATGGCCACAAAGACAGGTGCAGCTGCATGATCTTTTTGAAGTGGGGTGTTCTGCAGTATCCTTCTGGTGGTGTCTTGGTGCTACTTCATGCATTTTTTGAAGGCATGTGCTTCTTTCCTCTGCAGTTACATTCTTTCTCCACATTACATCACACACACTGAGGGTTTGGGACAGTGATAGTTGCAGTATCTGCACTGATTTGGTTACCAGTTTGGAACCTTTATGTATGATTTTTGAAAGGGTCCCAGGCTGTTGCACTAGTCCCTGTGGCATAGGGCCAGGTGCCTAGCAGGATGGAGGATGACTTGGGGGCTGCAGGACATGTTAGTAGAGACAGGGGACCATTAAACCTCTGCCAACTTTTCAGCTCCAGGTGGGATTTGAACCAGTAACATATAAGCTCCCAGGTTCCTGCCCAAACCTGCACACCACAGGGCTGAGTCCCTAACAAAGCTCATGCTGGGAGCAGGTTGATTCGGGCACTGCGACCCCTTATGCCTTTCCCTTCTATGCTTGAGGTAGGGAATAGAGACAGAAAAGCTGGACCAAAGTTAATATAAAGGTCAACTAATAAAAACCATTCGAGGCACACCCTGAGCCCTTCCGACCACAAGCCAGCCCCTCCCCCGCAGTACTGCCTCAGTGGAAGCCACACCCGATCCCCCTCCACGGGCTCGATCCAGCCACTGCCATGGGTGCCAGCCCCAGACCTGATCTGTCTCACCACCCCCACCACTAGGCCCAAATGCCACTCAGCTCCAAGCCACTGGCCCTGGGGGGCAGAGAGCGGATCCCCGCATCGTTTGCCAGGGCCAAGCCAAGCCCCTTTCCTCACCTCTCCCCCCTAACCCCGCACTCCTATCCTGGTCCCTCACTCACAGCCCCGCTGCAGACCCCAGCCCTGAGCCCTTTCTCTTTCTTCCTCCACACCCCTCTGCTCCTACTTATGAGCACCATTTGCCACTGAAATCTATGAACACCACTTGCCATTGAAACCCATAAATGTGCACCATCTGCCGGAGAAAGGTGGGAAAGCACAGGGAACAGACAGAGAAGATGGAGAGACGTTAATATAAAGATTGTCTAAAAAACTGAAGCATTTAAATGGCACCAAACAAAATGCTTATTATATGTACATTAGGTAAGATGAAGATCAAAATCATGATATTATCACATTCATTTTTAATAGGCCTTTATTTCCGATTTAAACAAAGATTATTTCATTACATCATCAAGAGGCGCCTAATTGGCTCTCTTCATAATCTCCAGCCTTAAAGGAGATTTACCATGGAAAAACTGTGGAATACTGTTGTAAGAATTAAAAGACTAACAATATTAAACCTATTATTAACTGTCTATGTCAGAGCATTGTAACTAAGAAAGCTTCATGACAGGTAAACATATTATTCATTTTACTATCAGAGCCTATGTGCTGTTTCTAAATATAACTTATGTTCACAATTATTTTAAAGTTTTCAAGAGTATCATTCATAAAAGCTAATTATGATGCATTGATTAACTATCAAAACTCCTGATGCAACTTCCCTCTGGAAGGTTCTTGCAATTAGATATGTTGCACTAGGGTAGCAGTTTAAGAATCTATCTTGATTGGCAGTTATAAACTTCAGGGAATAATAGGAATGTAAGAACACAAGAGATTAAATTTAAAAATGTATGTTAAATGCTCATATTTTGTTAAAATAGTGCCAATGACCAACTGATGTATTATATGCCAGGATTCAATATTTAAATATTGTAGGGATCAAATCCAAACCACAGTAAAGACAAAATTGGTAAAATGGCTTGGAGACTTGGGTCTCAGATGCCCATGGAACCCCTTTGTCATATGACAATTTGAACTAAAGATTCCTATTGATAAAACTTATTTCCAAACAAAGATTACCCTCACTGAAGTCTGAAATCTTACTTCTTAAGCTCTAGACATCTCTGGAAGCAATTGACCAAACTGTCCTTGACTGAGATAAGCCTATTCCAAAATATTTTAGAAAAACAGCCTTTGCCTTTTATAGGGGTTTGATCTTACAAGGTGTCGAACACAATAGCCCTGGTCCCACAAAGCATTTAACTTCAATGGGACTACACACATTCTTAAAATTAGGAATGTGTGTAAATGTTTAACTAGATTTGGGTCAGAGTGCTCAGCACTTTGCAGAACCGATTTTTAAAAGTGCACTTCTCATACACTCAGACTTGAAAACCAAAGGATTCTTGTGGTCACCTAATCTGAGCTCCTGTATGTTGCAGGCCACAGAACCTCATCCATTGTCTCCTGTAACAGAACTCTAAACCACTTCTATGCCATGGTATAGTTGAAGACCCCTTCTCTTAAAGCAAATAGAGGCAGGAGTCCAAAGAGATACATTTTTTTTTCTTCTAGTTTAGGGGTGTCAAACTCATTTGCTATGGCGGGCCAGATTTGACTTAAATGTACTTCAAGTGGGCCGTGCATACCATAAATCAAAATACTACGGCACTCTTGCAGCATCGCAGAGTGCTGTGTATGCGAAACTGCTCCGCAATACCACTCTTTCGCTCTCTGTTAGGGAAAGAGTGTGGTTTTGCGGTGCACAGTCTCACATACCCAGCGCTCCATGATGTTGCGAGACCTGACACTCTCGCAGCATTGCAGAGCGCTGGGTATGGGAGACCATACAGTTTCTTTCTCTCTCTGTTAGGGAGAGAGTGTGGTCCCACCAAGTGCAGTCATAGGCTGATGGAAGAGGTTCACAGGCCGCATTCAGCCCATGGGCTGTATGTTTGACATCCCTGTTCTAGGGGCTCCTCTGAGACACTATAACATAGATCATATGTATCAACTACTAAACTAAAGCTATAGGGTAGTAATGAGGATCTCAGGCACAGTGTTGTAGGAATCATTTATAAATATTGACTTTTTAGCTGTAACTAGTATCTATGTTCAAAAGCCCCACCTCCCTTCAGAAATTTACATTATGCCTTCCATTTCAAAAGGAAAAACTCCCTATATTTAAAGGTAGAATATATCTGAAATTAGTAACCTTTTTGAAAATGGACTGGCTAAGTAGAGGAACAGAGGAAAACAGAAAGATGCAAAAGAGAGCTGCAGAGAGGGTCTCAACATCTCTGTATTTACCCATCTTTCTTTTCTCTGCCATATTTCTGTCTTCCTGTTTGCACCATTATCTGATGCAAAGAAAAGGAGAAGAGTACTCAAGAACTTCCCAAGACTGAATTGGTGGAGTTAACAATTCATACTCTCCTTGTGGAGAGAAGGTTTATGAGCCCATAAAATGTGCATGAAAACCCTGCAGAGCCTAAAAATCTACAGGAATACACTTCTCAATGCTGCAGATTATGCATCATTTGTGGGAAGGGCCTCCCTCTCTGAACTGCTTTTAACCTCACCCTTCACTATTGCCATGATGTCTTTAACTCTATGAGGGAGGCAGAAACCATATTAATTTTACTATGGTTTTCTGCTAGAAGGATTAACATTTCACATAGGAAACCTGTACAAAGCAGCTGCTCCTGGTTTTCAGCTCTTGCCAATCTGGCAAGTTTTTTCCACACCCAGATCCTCCATGATGTTTAACAAACATTGGGTTTTCACTAGTCAGTGCTACAAGGGATGCAAACTGGAAAGCAGATGTTCCTGGACAACTTTATCATGGATTTTTGTCAGCAATACTTAATCAAGCAAACTTACTTTACAAAGACAAAATCACAGTAAACATGATGGGTTCTATTTGTCATAGCCCAAGCATTGTGCATCATCTAGCAGAGGCAACTTCCAGTATAAAGATTAATTCGCTCACAGTAAAGTGAAGACTTCTATCATCAATTTCAATTTTTCTCTTTTGATATTAAAAATATGATCATGAGAATGTTTTGCTTCAATAGCGCTATACATTTAGACTTCAGAGGAAGACAGATTGCTAAGTAAAAAAATGAAGTGCTGGCAGCTGTGTGCCACGTTTCATCATTCCTTAGCACAACCAGTTTACCCTAGTAGCATACATGCATGTTCCCTGTCTGTTTTACATGAACAAGTCAAGAGATTACACAGTGTATTTTTAAGGCATTCCCAAAGCATCAGCAATGAATTGCTCTGCGTATTAAAGAGAGCTTTTTTTTGCCTAACTAGGCAATCTATGATTGTTTTACTCAATATAAAATAGAAGTGGTCCTCTTCCTCCCTACAGTCTTGCAACTCATTCTCCCCCTTCCATTCCTGCCTCCCCTTCCTCTCCCTCCTCCCCCTCCAAAGCAGTGCTTTTGTCACACACACATCAAAAGACCAACCAGGAGAGACAATGGGCCAATTTCTTTTGCTTTCTGACCTCTTTGCAAACTTCTGGATATACCACCTGCAGGGAATGGCATGTGAGGAGCATGTCTGGACTGTCTTGTGTACCAATCATGGGAATGATTGCCAGCTGATGTAGCCTAGAATGGTGGCCCCCAGTCTGCTGTAGTCTAAGTTGGGCACAAATTCAGCCGAGAGAATCAGACATAATGGTTGTCTCTGCCCACATTGAACTGTGGAAACCTGGTGTAAGAGCAAAGTGAACCTACAGGTTGCTGTGGCACACTGCTTGGTAAATTGAACCTTGGCAGTAGGCCATGTTTCATGTTGATTTGGAACTGCAGCACTGATTTCTGGGTAGACATTACCCAGCTTTCCCCCTCTATTGGCTCTGCAATATTAAATACTGATTACATACAGATATGTTCTTCTGTTTCTCAGGCCCAGGTTAACAAATGTGCAATTGATGCACTTACACCTATCTCAGGGGGTCCCCAGCCCTGAGTCATCAGTAGTGAATTACATCCCCGCCACAAATACACACAAAAACAAACAAAGGCCTGGATGGGGGTAGGGGATGGACCCCTGGTACATGTGGCAGCAGGAGCCAATGGGCTGGAGTAGGGAGTTAGGCCAGCCGGGAACCAGAGGAGCTGCTGTAAGGTGAGCATGGGACAGACTTTCTGTCTAAACTCCCTACTCCTACCCCAGGAAGGATGCTCCCAATGGCTACTCCTGGGGCCTCACCCCACACCCCCAAGGCAAAAAAGGTAGACCAAAAAAAAAGTAGACCTCACAGACCAAGGTTTCTCAGATCACTGTGACCCATCAGGAAGCGATTCCTACACCAAATGCAAACGTTGAAATTCATTTCTGGCAGAGAGGGTCAGCAAAAGGGCTATGAACCCCTTATAAGTCATGTTTTTGAGGCCTCCTTGTGCTGGCTGTCCATATAGGACGAACTCACACACGAAAAATAGAAGTCACCTCTGTCTCCTTTGATTAGAAAGTGAAATATAAGAAAAAATTCCTAAGCATCAGAGTCATACGACAGTATGTTTGGGAACACTGCTGTTTATTTTAGTCAATCAATTATTATTGCAGAAATGTACTAACTAAGAGATGCACTGTATTGGATAAGAATCTGTATGTATTTGAACTCAGATTAGTCCTGCTACAAATAAATCTGATATATCGCGTTTGGATAGTATGACAATTTACAATAAATAGTAGCCAAGGCCAATAGTAACCCATAGTTTCTAAGCCTCGCATTTGTTGAGAATAGCTAGTCAACATGAAACAGGTGCACCATGAAAGTTCAGAAACCAGAAAGCAAATAAAAAACAAGCCCAAATTTATTATTTCTTTTGATCTCGTATTTTGGGACCCAATTCATGATTTTTCATCCCTAGGGGCCGGCAATGTTGAATATATCTTGGTGGCCCAACCGATGCCTACTATATGGCATTCTCTTTCTCCCTTTTTTTTTTAAACAATAGAATGACAGAGGAATAATGTTTTTCATTGCTCACAGTACAGTCTTTTGTTTTGAAAACAATGCAGAATCTGTACTAAGGACTAACTTTCTCTGTGTGTGATGTGTATTATAAGGATTTCAGAAAGTGTTCTCAGCTCGAAGAACTTTGTGGTAGAGATAATCACTATTATTTGTTATTTATATAGCACTATAAATGGACAGAGAACATTAGAAAACAAAGCAAAATGGAATCTCTGCCCAGAATTACATACAATGCAAGTAAAGGCAAAAATAACTAAAGGAAATAACAAACATGGGCCACATTTCAGAAAAGCCTCCCTACTCAGGATCCCATAGAGAGGAAATGAAGACGGGAAGGGAAAGGGTAGAGACAGGGCTTCTTTTGTGCCCATACGCTGGGCAGCTGGGCCAGCAGGGGACAGGATCAGCACACTCCCAGGCTTGTCTAACCTGTGGCCACAAGCCAGAATCCGGCCCGCGAACACCTGGGAGCTGTGGCCAGGCTGGAGCCTTTTCAAATCTCTCGCCCTGAGCACACTCAGATGTGTGGCTCAGGGTGGGAGCAACCTCGCCAGACTGTGACTCTGGTCACCCCTGCAGGTCTGGCCAGGTAAGAGGAGGAGGTGGCTGGTGGGTCACGGAGCCAGCAGGCAGGGGGGGTCAGGGAGGTGGTGGGCAGACAAGGAATGGGCCTGGGGGGCTTAGGGAGCCAGTGGGGAAGGGTTAAGAAACTGTTGGGCGGGGAAGGGGTTGGGGAGCTGGCGGGCAGGCGGGGAAGGGGCTGGGGGCGCTATCAGGAAAGGGGCAGGGAGCCATTGGGCAGGTGGGGAAGGGGTTGGGGGGGTTGGGGAGCTGGCAGGTGGGGAAGGGGGGCCTGAGAAGGCTGCTGGGGGCCAGGGTGATGAAGCAGGGATAGGGGGGTTGGAGAGGCCCTCAGGGATGGCAGTGGTGGAGGGTCCTGTCAACTTGTCCTAACACGCCCGCCTCTTCCCCCGCCCCCCCCCCCCCCCCGGGGCCCCGGCTGCCCAAGGGGTGGGGCGGTTTTCTAAAAATAACCAACCAAACAAACAAAAACCCACTGGGTAAAGACAATCATAGAAACTGGAAGGGACCATGTGAGGTCATTGAGTCCAGTCCCCTGTGTATATATATATTTGAGTAATGTGCATATATTACATGTAACTTAAAAAAAAATATTGCTTATAAGCTTCCTCGAAGAAGTATGTCTTGTGCAGAAGTGAAATTGAGCAGGGCAATTGACCAAAGGTTCCAAAGATGCCAAGGCATGTTTAAGTTTACAGGAAGGAAACAGAATAGGAATTTTCTAGAACTGAGAAGACTGTTCTGTGAAGCTTTGAGAGACTGACTAAAAGAAACGTTTTCTCTCAGAACATAAGTTCCCATCTTTGTCCTTGGAAGAACTAATAGAAACAACAAGAAGATCCAAGACCTCTTATTGGATTGATCACCAAAAGTTTGATGGATCCCACAGCACTTCTTTAATATGTCTCTCTCTAGACTAAATTGACTTTCAAGGTTTGCTCCTACTCCTGGCAGCCCCTACATGGGCTTGATCCTGATCTCCTTGAAGTCAGTAACGAAACAACCAAAACAACAATCTCATGTGAGCTTCCATAGCTTTGCTTCTCCCCCTTCTTCCCAGATACTACCTCTCTGAACTTCCTGATATTCTTGCTTGAATGCACTAATTTTTCCATCTCATTGGATTGTTGAAGGCACTATTATGAGGGGGCAGTTGCTGCTGCAGTTCTTAATTGCACTACTGTGGCCTGTTATGACCGCCGAGAATGCAATGTCATGTTCAAGGAACAAAAAAGCCTTTCAAAAGGATGTTTTTCTGAGTAAATTCTCAACTCAAAGTATGTGGTCATGTATATGTTTTCCATAGCCCTAAAGTTAACTTAATAAAATAGAGTTTATTTTAACTCCTAACAATAACAATCAGACAGCTTGACTTGGCAATTAAATTCTTGACACACAAACCACCGTTCCACGTACTAGATGTGTCGGATTATATCTGTTACAGCAGGTATGATGACAACAATTCTCTGTCTGAGATGCTAACAGCTGAGAGAACACACAGAGAGGACTGATCATGAAAGACAACGCATCTGTTCAGTGGTTAAAGTATAATTTGACAGACCCCGGAACCCTCCTAATCTCCAGGGCCCCTCCCCGTATTGTCTGGGCTCCCTTCATGCATGTGTGGGCCCCAGCCCAGGTCGGCATATGCAACCACTTCTCAGTACCACATGCATCGGCTATTGCTCCATAAAAATATTTATAAATTTGTATGGTGTTTATGTCTGTAGCAATTATTGTCACAAACTAGCAAACACTGCACAACACAATAAGTATTGTGATTGACAACGGTGGGACATAGGACCTGCCAGCAACCAGGGCAGGGCAGAACATGCGTTCCACTGGATTTTTCTATTTTTAGGGGTCCCGGAACACTGGCCCCTCAAATTTGTGGGCCTCGCAACTGTGTTCTGGTGCATTCCCCCTTACTTTAACCCATGCTTCTGTTTATTCAAAACATGTTTCATATGTTTCGCACTAGCCAAAAGACCAACACAAACAGCAGCAAAAGTCTACAAACACCATGCATGCGATTTTGATAGTAATTTATCATTGAGAATACAATCTTTGGGACAATAAAACTCTGATGTATGAAGTATATTGATTCTATAAACTTTCAAAGATGATGCATTTTCCAATACTATAATAAATTCTGACATGAATAGAAGCATCACAGAACTAAGATTTAATTATGTCCCTACATGAAGTAAGTAAATATATTGGGTCTGATCCTATCATCTGTGCTCAAGCTAAACTACTGATGACTTCAACAGCATTTCCCCCTGAATAAACAGAGAAGGATTAGGCCCTAGGAAAATTTACACTCGTTCCTACAGTAGCTTTAGGTAAACTATTAAAACAGAAATTTTAAAATGGTCAGGCCTGATCTACACTAGACAGTTTTGTCAACAAAAACTTGGGGCCCGATCTGAAGCAGTCTGTGCAAGATTGTCCCCTCTTCAGCAGCAACAGAACTTCTTTCCTTGAACTCCACCAACTCCCTCTAATCATTCCTACCGAAGACAATGACCATATCGCTTCCCTTTATTCCACCTCACCAGAGACAGCTTTGACAATAACAGCTGGACTTACACATAGCTGTCATAGGTGACACTGCCCCCAACTGCTTTCTTCCCCTCTAGGATTTTGTTGTGTTGTGTGCTGTTCTGTGTTTAATAATAAAAGTAAGCTGTGGGGGAAAAAAGCAGCACTCTATTTATATGTACAAAATATGTACACCCAGCACTGACCTATGTAGCAGTTATTGAATGTCCCACTGCAGATTCAAACAACTGATGGGTTCTCATTGTCAAGATAGTCCCTCAATGCCTCCCTTATGTATATGCCCCCCATTATACCCCTCTAATACCCCTGGCATCTGGCTGCTCATATTCAGATGCAAGGCAACCTGCCTCTGCGGTCCACCCAGGGGCAAACTTCTTACCCTTAGCTTCACATAAATTGTGGAGCACACAGCAAGTGGCTATAACCATAGGAATATTGTCCTCATGTAAGTCCAGCCTTCTACCAAAGCACACCCAGCATGCTTTTAACCTCCCGAAAGCACATTCTACCGTCATTCAGCACCTGCACAGCCTATTATTGAAGCGCTCCTTGCTGCTGTCTAAGTTGTCTGTGTAAAGTTTCATGAGCTAAGGCATTAGTGGGTAGGCTGGGTCCTCCAGGATCACTATGGGCATCTCAACATCCCCTACTGGAATCTTCTCATCTGGAAAAAAATCTCTGCTTGTAACTTCAGATACAGGCCAATGTTCTTGAAGATATGAACATCATACATCTTTCCTGACCAACCAGTGTGGACATCAGAGAGACCCCCATGGTGATCCGCAAGCACCTTCAGTTCCATAGAGAAGTACCTCTTTCTATTGATGTATTGTGTCACAAGATGGTCTGGTGCCAAAATTGGGATGTGTGCGCCATCTATTATCCCATCACAATTAGGGAATCGTATTCCTGTGAATCCACTATTTCATGCACAATGTCCAACGTCAAAGGCCTTCGCAGCAGAATGTCACTAATGGCCTTACACACTGCAATAACACTGCTCCAGCGGTGGACTTGCCATCTCCAAACAGATTAGCAACTGCATGGTAGCAGTCTGGCGTTGCCAGCTTCCACACTGCAGTTGCCATATGCTTCTCCATATGGGAAAGGGCAGCTCTCATTAACATGTCCCTGTGCTCTGTACAGAGTTCCAGGAAGATGGCTTTGTGCATTTGAAAGTTTTGTGGCCGCTGCACATCATCCCAGATCTGCATAACAATGCAATTCCACCACACAGTGCTTATTTCGCACTGCCAGAAGTGGCGGTTCATCATGTGCAGATGCCCCATGAGTGACAGCAGCAATATGATGCTGGTTGTCTGCATATCACTCAGTTGTTCAGGCTCCTCAGATTCCTGTTCTGATTCGGAATTCATGATATACTGTGCAATCAGCCGAGATGTACTCAAAACTCTGAAAGCAACAGTGGAGAGAAGCGCAGGATCCATCTTTTCAGATACAGATGGTGGACATGCAGTGAACGGTGGGGAGCCATTGAAAAAATTGTGTGAATTGCTGCTAGCATCGCAATGAATGGTGGCATGGAAAAGCAATGCACCGTGGGACATTGAGGCAGCACCCATGCTGCTCCACGCTCCTGTCCACCATCACAGAATTTTTAGCGGCAGAAGCTACTCAGTTGTGGGATAACTGCCCATGATGCACCGTTCTCACTGTCGATACTAAAGCACCACGGGTGGATGCATTTTTGAGACAAAATGAGCACTATGTGCATGGGTATTGTAATTATAGTGCTTTTTTTAATCATCAAAACAAATACTACCAACAAAATTTTCTAGCGTACAAGACCACAGAGTGACTCAAACCGGCCATAAATATTCCTGTTTAAAGTATATACATTTCATTCCAGAAATCATGAGCAGATAGAACTCTCTCATTACCATCCTCATTCCCCATAAATGGGGTATGTCACCCTATTTTTCTTACTAGTGTTATTAAAAAATGGCACTCGTATAAAAGTTGCTAATAATTACACTGAACTTTTATTATCTGTAATCAGATATAGAAGCTAAATATTGTATAATTTCAACTTGTTATTTCCCTGGATAAGCAATCACAAAGTAGAAAAATCCTAGCTGCAATTAATTTTTAAACTTCAATATATGATTTTTCAGAAATATCTTAAGGATAAAAATAGCTGGTTTTTAATTATATAGGACACCTCTACCACCTATCCAACTTTACCCTTTCTTTTTGTCAGGCACAATCCTGAAATTCACTATATGAGAGCCCACCACAGAACCTGTGTGCAAATTGTAGGATCACGCTCGTACTGTGCAGTTTTTCTTCCTAATCCTGTTATTTCCAGTTATCCATGCTAATTATGTTTCTGGTTTTGTTAGCTATTTAGTATTAGACATGCTTTTCATGTAATTGGTCACTGCCAACTCCCTTAGGCCTATAATGGCCTTTTAAATCTAATTCCTATATTAGCAACACGATATTGGATTTAGTCATTTAATTCTGTAATTTTTAAGACATATCCATCTTAATTATCATAAATGTACAGGGCACAATCTACATGCAGGAGAAACTGAGTGAATCTGGTGTCACTCCATTCAGTTGTCTGAATGAGTGCAGTATGAACTCCAAGTGAAATGAGCTTGCTAATATCAATTTACAGAAAAACTCCACAGACACCTTTATTCATTATGGAAAGATACTAAACAGAAGTGTCTGAAAAAAAAAAAAAAAGATGAAAATTTCAGGAAGAAATCCTCTCCTCCCCCCCTCTCCCTCCCCCCACCACTACATCAAAAATGGATTTTTCAACAGAAAAAAAAAATTGATTGTTTTGCATGAGCTATAACACTGTCTGAAAACCAGGACAGAATTTTAATACATTTTATTTACATTTATGGTTACATTTTGAGAAACCACAGGATCCCCCATTTCCCATGTGTCCTAACCTACTTCCCCACCTGCCTTCCAGTCCCCCATCTTCCCACCTTGTCCTAACCCATCTGCCACTCAGGTCCCCCCCGCTCTACCTCCCTTAGCAGCACACTCCCCCAGGGGCTGACTCCCTGTCCAGTCCTCCTACCCATAAAGGTCTTCTACCCAACTGCACCCTGTCCCCATCAGCTCCTGGGGTCTGGTCCCCCAACCGTCAGAACCTTTCTCAAGCATCCTGCCCCAACGCCCCTCTAATCTGCTCCTTGTCCCATTTTTTCCTAGCCCACCCAATTATCTGCTCCACAGTTTCCTAATCTACTCCCACTCAACTCGTCACTTACTGCATCCAGAATCCTTGTGTATCCTCTTTGACCTGGTCTCCTCTCAGGTCCTGACACCCATCTTCACCACAGGTACAGACTCCAGTACTGCTGAATTATTCCCTTTGCATTGTTCTACCCCTGTACTGCATAACCCCTCCAGCCTTTTATCAGGGATCCCTACCCCTCTGGACTGGTGCAGCTCCCTCTACACCATAGGATACCATTTTGATGGACACCCAGGGGGGTTCATTTGGGGTGGAGCAGCAGAACCTGAGGCAACAGGGGGTGGGAGAGATGCCCCAACCTACGCATGCCATCTTATGGTGCTCTTGAGTATAGATTTCTTATGGGGCTGTGCTGCTGACTCCTTGGGGATGAAATGCTCCTTCTGGGGAAACTTGTTTAGGGAGGAGTACGTAGTAGAAGAGCTTAGGCACACTGATGTCCTGCCTAGGACAGCAGATTATTTTGAAGAGGCTTGGACTTCCTATCAGGTGAAATTTCCATGGGGAGAGAAGAGATGCAGAGAAAGGACAATTTCATTATAGTTCCAGAGTGGAGAGAGTCTTCTTCTGCCACTGCAGTCAAATACTTTCAGGAAAAGCAGCTGCTGTTGTGATTGCACAAGCACTCCCTCAAGACAGCAAACATTTGGAACCAAAGTTGTTAGAGGATGTCCCTCCCCCAACCACCTCAGCTCCTTCACTTCCACAAGCAGTTGCAGGAGCAGGAATCTATCTTTCTTAGAAATCTCTTAGCTAGTTATTATAGTTTTAAATAATATGAATAGCTCTGAAGATTCTGAATACAATATCCCTCCTCAACACACTTTACATTCTAAGACCTTCCAATCAAGGAGTCTCTCTCACGTACTCTGGAGATGATCATTCCTCGCAGAGCTGTTTCTCATGCAAAGTTTTTACAGCTATGTCAGAAAGGAAAACCATAAATAGATCCTGCCCCTCCCATTTATGAAAGCATTATGAGATAGACTATCCAATTTGTCCTTAGATCAGGGTCCTGCTTCTATGCAGTGTAGCAGCAGACATTTGTTTGAGTCAAGTCAAAACTCACCAGTACCAAAGGCAACTCTCACTAGTAGTTTCCCCTTCCCTGGGGACTATATTCTGATGCAATGGAAAGGCTTGTGTGCTCCAGTGACCCTGAGAGTTTTAACTCCTGCTGTGGGGTCACAGAAGTGTGACAAGCCAAAAGGAAGGCTCTCAATGAAAACCAGTTCATTGTTGTTTGAAGTTGGAGATTGAGTTGTAGGTCAACAATCCACCCACTTAAAATAAGTTCTAGAAATACAAAACAAGGTAGTCATTCTGGCAAAGCACAGGACCAGGAAAAGGCTCCAGAAAAATGGAAAAATTACATTACTGTCAAAACATGAAAGAAAGGTGACCAAAATTACCGCAATGACTGATGAGGTAAGCATTTCAGTGATAAGCAAGGTCTTCCTCAGTGTTATCTGATGCAGAACAAAGGAAATAATTAAGACAAAACTAAGGGAATAGCAAACTGGATTTCAACACAGAAGATGATGAGCTGACTAGATTTTCTCCTTAATTAAAATCATGGAAGAGAGCTTCAAATAGCAAACACTAATCATCATATCTTTCATGGCATTTAAGAAAGTATTTGATACTCTGGAATATCTTGAAGTGTTATGGTATTCCAACAAAAATAATTAATAATCATGATGCAGCTTGTACAGTTAAAATAAATGCCTTCTTGAGAGAATGGTTTCACAGACAGTGATGCCAACCAAGGATATATTATCTTGCCTCTCCCACTAGGCATTCCGATTTATTTCATTATGAGAAAAGGTGCAGACAGATACAGCACAGGCTTCATGTGGTTTAATATTAGTATACTAAAAGATTTAGATTTTGCTGGTTACTTTAGCTCTTCTAAGTAACAGTTCAACCAAAATGCAAGCAAAGCTTGAAAGACTGTCCAGGATTGCAAAAAAAATGGGGTTAATAATTATGAAAAAATGAGAACCCCAACTCAAGCATTACATTAGAGTGCAATAAATAAA
>ML685831.1:6436485-6473427 GCA_007922175.1 Pelusios castaneus
AGAGTGCAATAAATAAATAAATACATTCATACAACCGGTGAGTAAATTCACATATGTTGGCAGTAATGTGCAAACCAATGGGGATGTCCAAAAGGAAATAATGTCACAAGCTGGAAAGGCGAAAGCTACATTCACCAGCTTAAATGAGATTTGGTCATAGCAAATCTAAATCTAAAACAAACCTTTCCAGATTGTAGCCCTTTCAAGAGGCTGATTTTTTCTCATGTACCCCAGGTTTCACATCACTTAAAAACTACTAGCTTACAAAATCAGACAAAAAAATAACAAAAAGGCATCACAGCACACTATTACTGAAAGATTGCTTACTTTCTCATTTTCACCATATAATCATAAAATAAATTATGACCTCCCCACCCCCACATATTGAGAAACACTGACATAGCATATAGAGCAGTATAAACAAGTCATTGTCTGTATTAAATTTTAAGTTTTACTGATTTCATTAGTTCTTTTCAGGTAGCCTGTTGTAAAACTAAAATATCTAGATGAAGTGACACATCCCTTGGAAGACCTCTTAGCATATAGATGTGAAAGCAGAAAACCCAACGGTACAGACATGTATATAAATGTCTTTGAAAGCAAAGGCTTCTAGATAATCCTAAATATTAAATTTGATGAATTTATAACAAAATACTGAGATTCACCGGAGAGTTCAACACAACCAACCATCTCTAAAGATTTCCAGCAAAGAAGATGGCAATCTCTGGGACAAGTGTTAAGAATGAAACCAGAATATCTGCCATTGGAGAGCTGCAGGAACATGTATGAGAGGCCAACCAAAAGAAATCTGCACCAAACACTAGTCACAGAAGGAAAACTTTTAGGATTTAACAACACAAAGGACATGCAAAGAGCAGCCCAGCATAGATAAGGATGGTGGACCCTTATTCAAGCCCAAAGCAAAGTTTGATAGCAAGAACTCAGTCTCTCTGCGCAGGAGGCCTAAGACTTGGGCACTAAGGTGTTACTAAGTGAGGTAGGGCCTTGGTAATATTAACTGGAGAAGCTTGCACAGCATTTGTCTACACAATACCAACACTATCAGTGCTTTTAAGTAAATTAATCCACACCAAAATTTGAAAAGTAAAAACAAAGCATCAGTTTTGAGCTGAGCACAGAATGAGATTTTCATTTTATACTAACAGTTTTATAGACTTAAAGGATTGAGAGTGTCACTTTGACAGTCTTAATTACTCTCTATTATTTATATCCTTGACTTTAAAAGGAGTCAGTTAATGATGAATGGCAGTAATGACACAATGACTATACACTACTTTTGTAAAACAATTGCAGAATTTAGAATGATATTATATTACTCTGTTTAGGGAATATAACATGTCATAAAATTGGTTCATTTGCAACAGAACTTTTCAGAAAAAAATTATAAACTCCAGTTTAAAAACTCAAGTCAACTTCCCTGGAAAAAAAAAAAGCAGCAAAAATTAAAATGCCACCACATAAGGATTAATAATTGTCTCCGAGTAATCACAGGATTATTTTGTCGATCCAGTTTTGGACTCTTAAAACTGATGCTCACCAAACTTACTAAATTTATCTCCACTAAGCAAGAAATGCCTCAGCAGAAACAGGTTTTCAATATTAAAATTGATATATTTGGTGGAATCAGTGGTCTTTGCAGATCTCCTTATATGTCTTCGCCCTCTTTTTAGATGTATAATTTGGTGGTAAAAGGTAAAATTAAAATTCCTTCAAATATAATTTGTATGAATCTGATAAGACATTGCATAATGTGACTTGCTGCCAATAAAACATCTCTAAAGAGCAACAGAGCATGACCATGATAAAATAAGGTACCTCTGATGAAATGTCATGTGAGAAGTAATAACAAAATGATGTACACTCGTGCTAGTTTGATTTTATTTATAATTCTGCATGCAATTCTTTTGAAGTAAGTTAGTGAATTTGCAAATTAATCAGAACTGAAGAGGTAAGAGCATATTTTGTTCTTACACAGAAAGCCCTAGTTCAAAAACATTCTCAGGCAGTCCATTCCAGGTGATTGGAGTAGTGATATGGTAATTCATTATTTAAGACACATCTCCCTCATACTGTTCCATATAGTACCCATGACAGCAGCCAGGTTTTGCCTTTCCAGAAGAAAGATGCCACAGGGCCAGCTGTTCTTGCATAATAGACAAGTATGCATGAACAGAACAATTAATGAATGCCTGGGGAAAAGCAAGCCATGCCCCAAACACCTAGAATACAAGACTGCTGACAACAGATTTTTGTTTTAACATTTCTCTGGGTAATTATTCCCAAAACCATTGCATACATTATTTTTATAAGATGGATTCCACTGACAATTTGTCAGCTCAGGAAACATATTAGGTAGAGTGTATCACATGTCAAATCACATATGCTTAAATCATAGAAACATACCAAGTTTTATTTTATTTGTGTCTCCCCCCTCCCCCCGCAACATCCAGGAACACTAAAGAAAATAGCATTGATAATTTATAAGGCACCGAATCCTATTAATGCACTTAGATTATTGTATAATGTACAAAAGAAACCTCTTTGAAACTCAAGTAGGTACATTTCCATATCCAAATACTAACTTTGTCTAGACTTACTTTAAAACTTCCTTATCTTAAATTTAAATAATTTCTTAATAAGATAAAAGCTGTCTATTGAACAAAGTCCAGAAGCTCTTATTCAATTTTACTCAATATTTAGGCAAATTATCTTTATTATTTTTATTGTGACAATGCCTAGAGATTCCAAATGAGATTGAGGATCCATTGTGCAAGACACTGCTAAAGCACATTTATTTTGATTTACAGCATACACACACCCTTCATCCACAAACTTTGAGCACCCTGAGAGCTATTTAAAATTACAAAATATAATGCATTGCAATCAGTTCATCCCTTCTACTCAACTCCAGTAGCAGTTTAAATATATCACCCTCATACATTGGACAACATTTTCATCCCCAAACAGGTGAAACAAATTAGCCTTTCATTTTGTCCTAAGAGTTATGAAATCCAGGCTACTTTGGATTAGAAGCAGAAGGGCATTCTAAAGTCCTTGGACTCTGTGGAAAACTGTGATCCAAGAACCACTGCCAAATGGCCAGGAGTTACAGAAATCTCATGAGTCTAGCATGTACATTCTAGTTCACCGAAGAACATCATGTGAGATCTCAAATAAAAGCCGAGGAAAAGGGTGCATCTATTGTTAACCTGCAAAGCAAAGTAAGGGTTGGCATGGCACAGATGAGAGTGCTTTGAGTGGGTAGTATTACTGAGCAAGACTACCTCACACTAGGTCCTGGGTCCCCTGAGAACCATTACAAGAATATCCTGGTAGCAGATTGTTATATTGAGGTGGATTCTACCATCTGTACCTCTACTGACTGCAGCTGTAGCAAGGCATTGTGGAGAGAGACAATGTCAGGCTAGTTACAAACCATTTAGAGATTAAAAAAAAAAATAAAGACTTGAAAACCTATCCAGAAGTTCATATGATATTAAAGTCTGCCCCAACATTTTTTAAAATCCAAATAGACAAGAAAAAGAAAGGGGAACGAGAGTATCATTTCCACTTTACAACTGTGGAACTGAGTTTAAAGAAAGAGTTTAAGTGACTTACCCAAGGTCACACAGGCAGTTTATAAGAAAGCTACCACAAACTGAACTCAGAATCCCAACCCACTGCCGTACTCACAAACCCAGTCTTCAAATTAATGGAACTTTGCCTAAATAAGGAGCCAAGGTTTGCTCTTTGTTATTAATGTTTGTGACGCTGCAAGATGCAAAATAGAAGACACTATATGTGGTCAGTGTTAATACTGTTTAATTTATTAATAGATACTCCAGACTTACAAACCAGCTGCACATAACTGACAAAAAATCATTAGCGATTTATCTATAGTCATAGGAAATAGCAATATACAGTAGCATTCCAGGAGAACGGTGTGTTCTATTAATTTTAATGTGACTTAAAATACATTCACATTATAATAATCCTTCCATGCAGTAGAAATGGAAGAAAATGGTATTATGTTCATAACTTCCATATCTAGCTCGCCATTCAAAAACTCCTGGAGAGGAGCAGTTCTCACTCATTGCTTCACAACACAAACGTGTCTCGCAGCACAGTGGCTGAGTGCGTCGGAGCAGTGTTTGAATATATTCACGTACATACACAGATAGATGTTGACCTAAATACTGAGCATCTCTGTCATCATTTACCAAATAGTGATCTTCATGTACAGCCCTGTTAGCATTCAATAAAAGGGGGCCAAAGCGTAGCCTGTACAACGTATCCACACAGGGGCAATGGGGACTTCCCCTATCAGTATGCTTTGGAGCCACAGGTGGAGTGTAAACAGGGCTGCACTCTCCAATCCAGTCTCTCACTCAAGCATGTACAAATAGAGAATGACAGTGAATGGGCAGTCTTGCTATTCCCCAGTGTGTTGGCCAGCATAGTTGAGCCAGTGGGGAAATGGTAATCTGCTGGTAGCAGCTTACTGTTTAAAAAAAATGGAATTATTCCTCAGACAAATTCCTTCTCTAAATTGTCTCTACAGTGCCTCCGTTTCTCAAATCTGGTTTAATGGGAAGGAATATTATGCACCAGATTTCCAATTCAAAATTTGGAGGAAATTCAGCCTCTTAAAAGCATTGTCTAGTCTCTTCCATCCCCGGCCTCATTTAGTTTTTAATTTAGCTTCAGTGACAGTGCCAGACAAGAAGTCTCTGCCAAGCCTAAGCTGCTGGATGCTGTTGATACCTAAAAAAACTTCCAACATCTGTTCGATCTACTTTTACACCAGACATCCATTTAAAAATATGCCATCAGGTAAATCTAGAAATACTGTACTTCTCAAATTACCACTGCTCCACAAAACACATTGCAGGCCAGTGGGGGAAGCAGTAATATAAACAGAGAAAGTTAGAAGAGACTGAAGCAACATTTTGCCATTGACTTCAGGAGAACAAAATCAGACTCAAAGGCTCACCTAGATAGGAGCAGTTCTCACCCATTGTTTCACAACACAAACGTGTCTCGCAGCACAGTGGCTGAGTGCATTGCTATGAAAAAGCCTGCCACTGAAAGCCCCCTTCCACTGCTGAAAGAAACTACTGGTGGTGAGGAGACCTTCAGCAGCAGGCTGCAACCCCTTGAAGAGCTGCTGCTGAAATCTCTAGCAGCTTTCTGCAGCTGTGGGGGTTGCTTGTGAAGCCTCTTGCTGATGAAATTGCCGCCATGGGAAAATTTTTTCAGCGCTGGGAGCTAGGTGAGCATCAGGTGCCTCCACAAGTGCTGCCACCGGGGAGAAACCTGGGCAGTGGGGGGAGCCCTGGTACCTCTGGCTACAGAAAAGGGGGGGAGCTTCCCTGGGTTGTGCACGGTTGGGAAGGCTCCCAACCATGTCACGGCACTAAAGGATTTGAGAACAATTGACAAAGAGGTAAGTGTAACTGATGGCCTTTCTCTGAGAAGGATTCAAATCGATTTAATCAAGTTCACTCCTATGAAGTTCAAATCCTGACTAGCTGCCAAATATATTGCACTTGAATGAAGCAAGCCTATTTTAAAATTATTAAGCGGTAATAAAGTTGTAACCCTTCGGTCCCAAATTAAAAAATGATAGCTTTAGGGTCTAAAGTCATCTCTTACTGATGGTTTCAGCTAGATTCATTGTATATGGGAGATTACTTTAGAAAAAAGCAAACTATTGTATTTTCAGACACTCCCTGGGAGGTTCTGAGACACGACTCAATCGTAATTTTTGTCCATCGATATTTTTTCTTTTAAAATCATAGAATGTTCTGATATCCTAAACTTGTAGAACAGTGGTTCCCAACCTTTTCGGCTTGAAGGCCACAAATATAATTTTTAGAATCCTGAAGGGCCACCAGTCTATTGAATTAAAATGTGATTAGTTAAATTCAAATTAAATTTAATTAAAATAATTAATTACATCAATTAATTAAATTTTAATTTTAATTCAATAGACTAGTGGCCCTTCAGGGTTGTAAAAATTATATCTGTGGCCCTCGAGCCGAAAAGATATTTTTAAAGATTTGAGAAAGATTGAAGAAAAAGAAAGAGAAAAAGGAGTTGGATGCCCATGAACAGGGCCAGCTTCTGAGCAGGCGTGTGGGCCCCAACAGCAGTGCAGCCCCCACTTCCGCCCCCCTTCCCGCACGGCCCTGCCAGCCCCATGTCCCTGTAGTCACACTGCACCAGCCCCCGCCCCAGCACACCTCACACGCTGCGCTGTACAAGCCCGCGGCCTCCCCAGCACACCCTGCAGCTGCGCCGGCCCTCAGCCCCTGCCCCCCACTCTTCCAGTTCCTGGAGCCCTTGACTCCAGCTCCAGCCCAAACTTTAATCTGGCTCTGGCTGGGACCGGAGGGGAGGAGAGCAGCCGCATTCGGGCTCCCAGCTAGGAACCCCTGCTGTAGACCAAGTCACGAATTAACAATATTTTTCAATGTAAAAAAAAAATGAAAAGTCCTCATCTGGATTTTTGAAGTGAAGAAAAGTAATACCCAACTGAAACATGAGTCCTATTAATTAGGGCACATTTATGAACACATTTTAAACTACACTTCTTAAAGTGAGACATATAGCTGGGCTTTCCATATTCAGTATAGCTGTGGAAAGATAATTAATAGCCTGAGCCAAAGCACACTAGAGTTAATAGAAAAACTTCTGTCAATTGAAATGAGTTTGTATTAGGCCATAAACCCTTCCTGTATCTCTCCTATTCCAATACTGCTCAAGAGTGGCTCAGCTAGCCAATTTATTTGATACAGTGAGACCATGATGTTTCTTTCAGTTGTGACCTATTTGAGCCATAGTCTCCATACGTAAAAGCCAGTTTTCAAAAAACAAAAATAGGAGTTAGAATTCAGACATTTAACACCTGTAGGATTCTTTGAAGCTTCCAGCCTTGGCCATCTAACCACAATCCTATACAAGATCAACCAACTAGTGAAAGACCAAATGGGTGCATCAACATCTTTAGCAATAACAGAACAGAAGTGGGTGATCTGTATTTTCTCCTGAACTGGGATGCTGCAAACATACCAAATCCATCATAACAACAACAAAGTTCTTAGAACCCTTCTAATAGATTTTGAATTCCTCACATGCTGAACAAATGCAAGAATCTATTCAACAAGGTAACTAAAAAGGTGGCTGTAAAACATTTATATTTTCAAATGTTGTGGTATGTATTGCATCTTCTCAACAAGAGGCTGCCCTCATCATGTAGTTCTTTTAGGATAGAAATGACTTAGGCCTTGTCTACACTTCTAGAGGCATGTAAAGTACAGGCACTACCATGTGCAGCTACACATCACTGTGAAGGACAGGCTGCATCCATACTTGTCACCGTGATGTGGCCTTCTGCCAGAGTCTTTCCCTGATGCCTCTCTCTGGCCAGAGTCTTTCCTTCCTGCCTCTCCACAGCCAGTCTTTCCCTGACACTGGAGCTTTTCACTGGAGCAGTGGGAAGGCAACGTGACACTACACTGGTATTTTTAGTGTGCATTAAACAGCAGTGCTGACATGGGAGATATTGCTTGGGCAGGTAGAGAGCCATGGAGGGTATAGACTCTGGAGTTGAGGTGTGTGAGGCACTCTACACGCCTACACTGCATCTCATCATCCACACTGCTATTTCCACCTAAACTAACCAGGCGTGCAGTATCTGTACTTTACATGCCGCTGTAAGTGTAGGTATCAGTTGTACAGCCCACATTTTAATATAGAGATAAAGCTAAACTCTTTGTTAAACTGTCAGCATTTACATTGTTGCACATAGTGCAATTGTAGCCATGTCAATCCCAGGATATGAGAGAGACAAAGGAAATCCACACAACATTTTCACAGATGAGCCTCCGAGCTTAAATTCCCTACTCTGCTACACAGTAAAAATCATAGATTGAAGAGAGGTACTGGATTTATGCCCATTACAATACTAACCCATTAACTCCCCTCTTTATGCCCTATGACTATGGAGCTGTTAAACAGGCCACTTTACCTTGAATGATCCCTTAGTATATGTGCTAAATAATCTGTTCAATCTTGCATTTAGCTGTAATGCTCAGAATATTTTCCAGGACCTGAAGAAGAGTTGTGTAGATACTATCTCATGCTCTGTGCCAAAATTTGCCACATTTAACCAGCCCATGTCCTTTTGCTTCTCCAAATATCCAGTATATTGAAATCAGGTTCCATGCAACAAAGATTAAAGCTCCTAAGCACTACAATAGCAATAATATATATTTTTACCATGTGTAAACTGATAAGCCGTAGTAATAAAATCTTATCACAAATAACCTACTGTATCTGTTAGCTGATCAGTTCATTCTCAAGACAGGTCCTTAATTTGATATGGAAGTAGAAAAATATGTTCTGAAAAACTCATTTGGCAAAGGCAGTCTCAGTTTTGGACAAAAATGTTCAAATATCAGGGGAATGCAATAAGAGAAGAAAAAACAGGTCCATCTTCTCAAATCTTCTGTTTAATACACTCACAAAAGAATTTTATCACTGTTTCCATCCAGGAGGATTTGAAGAGGAAAAAAAAAAAAGCAATAAAACAAGCTTGAAAACCTCAGAGGACTGTTCCGTACTCTGAAATTGTGCTTAACTCCAATTCTGCATGTTTACCATTATAGAATATGAAGGGATTTTTTTATGTCTTCAGTTGGGTATTTTATCTCTGTTTCATTTTCTATGACAAAAGAAAAGAAAACTGTTGCTGACACTTCAGGCCACAACGGCCCATAAAGAGGATGCAACACAGTTTATTGATAAGGAATGCTTAAAGGGGGAAAAAAGATGACATCTGAAAAATCTATGAGCTTTGTAAATTCACAATAAAAGATGACAGGGATTTGTAAATTCTTCCTTTTATCCTGTAGATTACTTTGTGGTGTTAATGACACAGAAAGCTGGGTTTCACTGATATATGTGTATGGGTTATTGTTTATAAATCTTTCTCCTTTTAGTGATGCCACCTTTCGGCAAAGTGTAAAATGGGAATTAGACAGCAAGTAGAGACCATCACATATTTTCCTATAAATAAATTCATCTCTCTGTATCTTGCCTGCCTTCCATGTCACATCAAACTCTTCCTCTCTCCACAACCCCCAAACACAATGAACTTAATTTGTTCTCATGCTAAGAGAAAGGAAATTAGTTAACTTCAGATTTCTGGTAAATAAACATTTAAATGAATTTAAAATGTTTCGGTTGACTGCTTTTTTTTTTTTTTTGGAACTATGAATACATCAGACTAGAAATCACGTATCCAACACATGAGAAGGGATGCAGCACATCCAATATTTGAAATGAATACACACATTAACATTTAGAGTTAAATCCTATGACAACATTTGTGCACACCATCACCAGTGTATTTTTTCTACCCTACTAAACAACAATAATCCTCAATCTATCAATCCTGGAAATAATCTCTTCCAACTCCATTTTCCATTAACGATGGTTAGAGCCATTTGGCTTATGGAAATAACGAGAAACCATTAATTTATTCTGTGCATCTTAAATATGTAAATATTTATTCCATCAATATGAAACGTAACAAAATAAAGCACAACGAGCTGTAGTATATAGTTTCTCCTTAAGATAGAATCTTATGTTAATTATTTTTTGTTGTCAATTATTCAAACCTAGAATCAAAATCATATGCACCAAACACCACACAAATGGACATATAGAAAAGTCACCTACAGAAAAGATTATATTACTAGATTTTTCACTAACCTATGCACCTCTAACAGTTTTCTGATGTTTGTTATCACAGCTGACGGTAATTAACAAAAAAAAAAAAGAAAAGAAAAGAGGAGACTCAGTCACATATCAGAGAATGGATAATTTTTTCTATGCAATCAATGTTGAAAAGGAATCTGGTTGCATCAAGACTGCGTATACACTATACATAGTGTATTTCCTGTAATGCAAGAATTATGTTTCTGTTTTATGTTGTTTTTACTCATGGACTGGGTTCAAGTAAGGCTTCTGAAAATATGTCAGACACTGGAGGTTAGTATCCCAGCAGACAGAAACCTGATAAATATGGCAATCCATTTTTATATTGTTCAGAAAGAAGATATACCATACACAATATAAGGCAGTGTTGCATGCACTTCTCCAATTAAAAAACTTATGTAATTATGAAGATTTAGCAAAATTATTTAGTGTGCTAGCTTGAAAAAAAACCCCCAAGAACAAAAAAAGAAACCATTAGTTTTCTGAAACTTTATGTAAGGCACTATAGACATTCCAACCACTATTTTCGAATAGTTTTTCTCTCTGCTATAGCACCTAAAAGAACACCACCGTAGTTCACAAAAGGCATTGTGAAAGTAGATGCTCAGAACAAAAGTCCATGAAAACTGCTTTCCTTAGTATTTAAACATTCTACAATCACTATAGCGGAAAATAATACATTTTTTCCCTCTCTCTTGCCATATTACTTTATGATATCTTACTTTCTTACACTTCTGTGACTATTCTACAAAAAGAGGGTCTTGTAGATTCTAGTCTACAAACAGAAAAATGTTCTCAAAATGCCTTTTCTTTCAATCCTTTAATAGATGTTGTGGTCAGTGGAAAATTTTTCCCCTCTGTATATCTGCAAGATAGATTAAAATGCATCAGAGAGTCCTGACTTTTATCTCACGTGTAAAAAAGTCACCATCAACAACAAACTGATTCCAAATGAAGGAACAATAAAAAACATCTCTAACACGTACAGTTACATATATGTTTGTCTCCTAGAAAAAAGAAAGATGGACAGATTCTCTTGCAGAAGAATGTGTTCCAACTCTGTAAGGGGACAAGTATGTATCTTTTTTAGCATAGCCCTGCATACCTTATTATTGCACATTTCCAACACCTCCAAAAGAAATACTATTTTTTAATATGTGGAAAACTAAACACTTAGTTAATAAGGGACTTGAATCCCAAAGGGTGATTTATTCAGATGAACATCAGAGGTCGAGTGGGCATTAAGGTTCCAGGTCGGTAGGGGCTTGTGGGGGCTAAATCCTCTGCTGGTGTAAACTGATAGTTTCATTGAATTTATACCAATATATTCCAGCAGAGAATTTGACCAACAGTGTTAACTGGAAGTTGATATGGACAAAATACAAATATTATTTAACAGCTATTTTGTGTGTGTCCAGTTAGGAACTGGCACAGCTATGATCTAAAATAGCTACTATAGTCATAAAAGTTGATCTCGTATAATATAGTACTGCAATAAATTTCCATCAGTTCTGGGCAATACAGAATTAAGCTATGTAACTAACTGGCTTGGAAACACAACAGTAAGTGCATCAAGATATGACAATTGTTTCCTCATCTATGAAAGGCACGAATATGTTCTTTTAGTGCTCAGACATTTTACTGTGTATTCAATAATGATCCCATAAGCAATAATTCACAATAAACTGTATTCATGAAATATACTAATGTGTTTCTAGGTTAGGCTTTAGAGAGAAATTATTTGAAGGGAGAAGCGGCCTTCTTGCACACTTAACTGCCTGTAGAAATATGTTTTGTTGTTTTATATCTGGGATTATTCTTATTGAGTGAGTTTCTTTGGCACTGTACAGCAGTGGGCAGATAGTTTGTCAAAGTACTGACAGGGTGGAGGACTGCCAGTGTCTGAATCATCCAATCCTCCCTCCAATAGAGAAGGAGATAGTTGGGTTACAGTATGTAGAACTCCAAATAGATGAAATGAGCTCTGTTGCCATTCTACAGTTTTGGTGAAGGGAAGTTCCTCACTCCCATCCCCATTAGAGTACCTCAGCACCACTTATTGTAGAACCCTAGTCTTTCCTCAAGCTGTAAACTCTGTATATGAAATGGGGGGGGGGGCGCGGGGGAATATGTCACTGTTGTGAACAAAGAAAGTGAAACAATAGCAATTATAGGTAAAAATTGCAATGCTGTTTAATTAGTAAGTTGACAAGCACGTAGTTCCACCTGTTTTGCCACAGGCTGCAAGAAATGTTTTTTGAATTTGCAGCTCTATAGTTAACCTCATTCTACTTCAGTACTTGCTTTTCTAGTACAGATCATAATTGCATTTTACTTGTCCTCAGTACTTAAGTGTAAATATTTTATATCAAACCCATTTTCTTTTATTTTTTGAGAACTTCATTGAGGAAACAGACAAACCCTAGTAGCTTGAAAAGACTGAGATAGGTTACTATTCACAGAGCTGTGCAGCCAATGATTATTCCGCATTGTAGGGCCTACTGATGAGACAGGACAGCCTATTGTGCACTATCAAAAAGACTGGGAGTAGAGAGGAGGGTGAAGGAAGTGAAATGGAGATGTCTTCTCACCCAGGAGTTAAAATTCCGTTTAGTAGTTGGGGATAAGATCAAGGAAATGAATTCTTTGCCTCCTGTCCAAGGCAATTTCCTCTCCTGATTTGGCCTTCTGTTCCCTCTGCACTCTGGTCTCTTCATTTGTTAAGTCTTTAAAAGTGCCCAAGAACTCTGTGTTTGTTTTGCTGAAATAGACTAACATGACTGCTTCTGTGGAACTTGTCATCAGGCAAAGCACTGACTCTAGCAGGATGAAGCAGAAATCCAGCAGCTTCTTGAAACAACTCTCGCAGATTCAGATAGACATCATGTATTTGAATTAACCTTGTGATCCATTCTTCTCTGTATCTTTATATTTACAGCCTACGTGCTATATTTTCCATTTCATTCCTTTGACAAAATGGGATTGTGCCCATGAAAGCTCATGCAACAAATAAATTTGTTCGTCTTTAAAAGTGCCTCAGAACTTGTTTATTCTTTTCATGGGAAGTTAAAAGGGGTAGCCGTGTTAGTCTAGTTCAGCAAAACAACCAAGGACTCTGGTGGCACTTTTAAGACGAACAAATTTATTTATCGCATAAGCTTTTGTGGGAGAAAATCCCATAACTGCTTTGATTTGCTGTCACAGTCTGACCTGATCCTATGACTTATACTCCCCTACTTTTATTCTGCTCCCATTCTGTAAGTTCCCCATCTTCAAGCATCTGACAAAGTAGGATTTTCTCCCATGAAAGCTCATGTGATAAATAAATTTTTAGTCTTTAAAAGTGCCACCAAACTCCTCCTTTTCACAGGAGTTTCTCTGGTCTGGAGAAGGACATTATCCCTATGAGAGACCCAACCCAAAGTGGGAGGAACACACAATAATGTTTGTTTATTAATGTTCACTGTTGAGGATGACTGGAGAATCACCTATCCTGTTCATCAGAAAGGAATACTGAGTAATTGTTTCAACCATCTCCTTCTCTAAACAACCATGTAGAGTGGTGGAAAGAGCTAGAATTTTTAACCAACTTCAACTCTTCTACCTAGCCATAATGGAACTGTCAGCCAGAGAAGCAACTCTATTGACCCTATGAAATGTCTTCTTCAGCTGAGTCAGTCAGATGGGGAAAATCCCACACTCCTGATAGGAACTCAGTGATTCCAATGAGAACCCTGATATCACTCCCAGGAGTCCAGTTGCAACGCACAAAAGTCAGGATCTAGAAGAGGAACAGAGCTGAATATAATACCTAAATCTGACTTCATGTGACTAGCATTGCTTATGAGAGAAACCTCTTATGATAGGGATGCATCAACAAGTGGCTACATGGTTTAGGAGGATCAAACCCTCTGGGAAGCAACATTTGTGCAGGCAAATTTGAGCTGGATTTAATCCTAAATAATCCATTTGCAAAAAAAGAAAAATGCTACCTTCCTCTAAGGAGCGAGTACAAGATTTTAAAGAACTTCACAGTCATAGTGTCACATTTAATTCTGAAATTTCTTCCAACTGTGATCTACATATATCAGTAGTAAACCAATTTGCTTCATTTGTGCAAGTGTTTTCCCTCCTATTTTTCAAACATTCCTCTTCCCTTTATCTGATTACTTCCACTACTCTCTGCAATAAAGATCACCTGCTTTCAGATGAACAAGATATCATTCCTAGAATAGCCAGAAGAGTGAATCGTAAGATGGATTACCCTCTGCACTATGGTGGACACTTACAAGATCCAGGTTTATTTGTTGTAAGGTTACTTTGAGAAAAATATATTACTGCACACTGATATTTTTGCAAAATCATCTTGCTTATTATTACTGCTTAACAATTGTCAATAATTCAGAAATACATTCTGATTTGCTTCTCTTTTCCTTCCTGTCATGTTACCAGAGCCCACTGTTAAATTTTAAAATAATTATTTGATCTAACAATAAAATCATTTATTGAAAGAATGTTGACCTTAGCTGCTGAGCACTGCTATGAATGTGTGTACCATATCTTTTAGCAGCAAGATGTGAGAGTAATTTCTGGATAAATGCCCAGAAGGATCTGATTATTCAGCCCTCTTCCCATTAGAGATTTAAATATGCTTGCTCCATAAGCATTTTCATCTTTCCAGATGGCACCAAGTTCCACATTTGGTTTAAAACAGAATACATGACCCATCTTTAAATACGGTTGCAAATACTATGTATATTGCCATAAATGCTTTTTTTCATTTAAAGGGTGGCAATCAGTGCATTTACCCCTATCCAATTTCTGGGATACTCCTTTTAGTGAACATCAATCTGTTTTTAAGTTAATATCTGCTGTTTCCTGACCCTGCCTTTAGTTCCATATTGAAGGCAGGGTCTGTGGATTCTGTCTTAGGGAAATTCTGTCTTAGGGTTCCAGTAGTTGAGGAAACATGGAGACCCCTGCTTCACATTTTTCCAAAACACTCTATTCCTCTTTATGCCAAATGCTCCAGCTCTACTCTATGCCTCCATGTTGTTATATCTCACCTAGACCACTGTTACCTTCACCCAGTCTTCACTGCTAGACATGTATTAAAGACATGTATCTCACTTGCTCACTTTGTTAAATCCTTTCTTTGTCCTGTTCAAATACCTTATTGTCACTTTTCAGCGTTTACAACCTGCTTGCCTGCTCCTCCTCCCAGACCCTCAGCCAGTGGCAGCAGCCCCCTCCGCCTAATTTGGTGGCTGACAAGCTGGAGTGGAGGTGGGGGTGGGTGCTTCCCATGCATGCACTGAAAGGAGTCACTCATGGAAAGAAGCCATCCAAAGCAGCTCCTGTTGGTGGCATGCCAGGGGATGGGGGTCCCCAGGGATGCCACGGAAAGAAGCTGCCTAGAGTGTCTCCTCTTGGAGGTCCCCAGACATGCTGCAGAAAGAAGTTGCCTGGAGTGGCTCTTTTTGGCAATGGCATGCGGGGGAAAGGAGCCACTCCGGGCAGCTTCTTTACATGACATATCTGGGGCATGGACATGGCGGGGACCCCCGTGCCCCAGCTGCCCGGAGTGGCTATTGGTGGTAGGAGTGGCAATTTCTGGGCTGCTCCGAATGGGCTCGCATGCCACTGTCAGCATATGTGCCAGGGGTGGCCTACCACTGCCTTACAGATTCTTAGCCCTCTCCAGCTCTGAGCTCTTCTTTTCATTACACCTCCACTTGTAGTCTGTGCTCTGCCACTGTTGCTTGCCTGCTCTATGCCTTCATCTGGCTCCTCCACCCTAGATCTCTGCTTTATTTCTTGCTGTCCCACACGCCTGGAACATTCTCCCAGATCCGACGGTCATAGTCTACCTGTTCTGTTTCCTCATGCGCCGCCTAAAAACACACGCCTTCCACCTCTAATTTTGCATGCCTGATCTTTCTCCTTACCTCACTGTCCTTTTACTCAGCTCATGTTCGATTCTAATCATTAAATTTAAATTAATCCCCCAGAAAACAAGTACTTTTAAAATTAACCAGATGTGTCCTGTACATACCATTCACTCACTCTGTATCTCTTTCCTTTTCCTATGTGTACTTTGTATGCGTATATAAGGTCTTCGGGGTAGGCACCTTCCCTTCATATATGGCTCTGAACACAGATAATTAAATAATATTTTATAAGCAGTTTAGAAAAACATCTCCATGAGCCTCAATCTGCAACTGGCGGTAGTGTAAGCTGCATTTGTGGAGTAAGGGCAGTATATGATCTCACTTTTCAGGGCTGACAGTGCCTCTGAACCCTTCTCTGATCTCTCTTTCAGCACACATTTTAGGCACTGAGCATTTACATTCCTTATGGGAAAACCTGCAATTCCTATGCTCAGACCAGTTGCAGGGCTACAGTACTCTGTGTATCAGGCATGCGTACCCCGCAGATAAGAGTTCAGCACCTATGGTTCTTCCCTGCAGGAGCAAGGAGTAGTGGTGAACACAATAGCACAAACCAGCCTTATTAAAACAAAGTTTTAAGTTTCAGTTGTTTAATCTAAACAGCAAAAACAAAGCAAAGAATCAGAATTTTAAAACAATTTAAACAAATTCATATGACTGCTGAGCTAACCTAAAGCAGGGCTATTTTATTCCAGTCTCCTTACCCTGGGAGCCTGGATGTCAATCTGATACCCAGCAGTCTGTTACTCTGCCTCACTCACCTTCCTGTTCCTCCCTAGAGAGCAACTTTTTAACTGTTTTGGGGCTGTTCGTTCCCAGCCCTGACAAAATAAATCTTGTAACTTTGCTGGCTTCTAGAAGTAACATAGCTAGAGGTTAAAATAGCTTAGGCTTTGTTTCTGAGCCCCCTTGAAAAGTTTACCAGAAGTTATTTATACAGCGCTATTGTTTTCCTTTCTTAATAGTTTCCAAATAGTTTTTCTAGTAAACTAAGTTGACATATGCATATAATAATAATCATAATCCCATAATAGTATACAGCAATTATTGTAATAACTGGGTCACACAGACTATTAATAAATTACTGCAGATCCGCCCCACATTCTTCACTCATGCCAAAAAAAAAAAAAAAAGATGAAAAATCATATATTTTTGCTCATTCTGCTTCCTGCTCAACCATAAACCAAGTGCCTTTCTGTTGGACTCAATCCCAGAGCAAGAATTTAAAATGGAGATTGACACAATTTATCAGACCTGATGCACATTTTGATTTTCACTGATAAACACTTTGTGGATTTTATCATCATCCTTTTATATTCACTTTCAATATCACATCAGAGTCACAGGGACAAGTAGCTGCCATTAAACAGATTTAAGAACATTTGACCTTTCAGTGATGATGTATGTTAGATTTATAATAATTATCGTTACCGTTTTAATGTGTATATTTTGATATTGCCCATTTTTTTCATGTTTCTACAATATAGCATACACTGGAAAAAAAAACCCCTAAATATTATGGTTCTGTTTCAGAAAGCATGAATTGATTTCTAGAGATGTACCTTTCTGTATAACCTGTGAAAGCTAAGAATGCCACTGTATATGAACATCATCATGTTTAACTTCTGCTCTTACAACCCTGTGATGTAAGATCTGTTCCTCAAACGAAGTGAAAAGGCCCCTTTTAACCTAAAGTCCATGTATCCGTTCAACACTAATTACACAAAGCCCAGAAAAATTAAAATAATAATTTTAATAAAATAATAATTCATTAAAAATAAAATAATAATAATAATTAATAATAAAATAATTAAAATTAAATAAATTTCCCCATAGCCACTCAAATTTCTAAACCTACTACAATTTACCTCTGTGATATCTGGATTTTTGACCAAATAATTGTATTGAGTGACAATTCATTGGACTGACTTAAGTTTAATATCTGGTGTCATAGTTTAGCGTAACTGCATTTGTACTGCTTCTCAGTGATCCACGAAGAGCAATCTACTTCAGGCTTCTGGCTCCTCAGCCACCACCTCTCTTGGGCAAAGAACTGTCTCTTTCTCTCCCATTTTAAGGCTGCACAGCTCTCTGGGTTACACTAGGATATCCTCAGCAAGCCAGCCTGACTAAACGGACCAATGTCTCTGCTTTGCTTTCTCTCTGAAGGCTATGACCAATGTATTTCCCCAGTTACCACACAGCTCCTTCTAAGCAAACACATTCACCTCTTAAAATGAAAGCATTACAGAATATCATATTTTAAATAATAAAGAATCTACACTCTTGCTAAAAAGCTTACCAGAGGTTACCTGTCATCTTACAGGGCTCTGACAAGTCTTGTCCTTCTAACTCTTAAGGACTACTTCCCTTCCCCTGCAACTTGGACAGAATTCCTGTCTGGTTCCCAGATCAGAAGGAAGGTCCCAAGGCAGTTGAAACTCAGGCTATCTATTCAAAAGTCCCTTCTTGGCCTGTCAGACTCTAGAGAATCCAGTGTGAACAAGTATATGTGAGTCTCTTCAGGTTTTGGTACTTCCCTTGGAGATTACAACCTGGTTGATTTGCTTTAATCATTGCTCGCTGATTTTAGTTCCTAGACGAGCTGTGGTAGCTTTCCCCAGGGAGTAGAACACAATCATACATAAACCATTAATTTAAAACAATGGACTTCTAAAATATTACATGGCATTGTGTTATTTAATCACATCACCCTCCGAGAGAGGAAACATCCAATCCTGGCCCTCAATTACACACAAACTTAATACAATAAGGTCTTTCAAGGATATTGCAGGAAATTGCCAGAGCTATCACACATGGTTCCTAACAACATACTTTATTATTCTTAGTTTTTTATGTCAAGATTAATCTGATGTGTAGGCTTTGACTCTAATTCAGTGTAGTTGGCTCAATGGGTCTCAATTTTTTGTCAGATAGGAATATATCAAAACTAACTTGAACAGTCAGAAATCTCCTTTAGCAATACAAGAAACAGAATCATAACCAAAAAAAAAAATAGCTCTTTCAGCAATGAGAGCACATTTGGAAGCACAGTCAGTTATGCTTCATATTAAAATGAGAATCATATTTTAGAAATATTCCTTAAAGAAATATAGATTTAAAAGACTAAGCTATTACTTCTGTTACCTTTCACAGTTCTCATTGCTCTTACTAAGATTAAACAAATAATGTTCAATATTCAGAAGAGGGAACTTTATCTTAGAAGAACAAAGACTTTTTTCCATCTTGGGATAGTCATCTTAGCATCCAGTGTGTTAGGTGAAAGAGAGCAGATCATCATTTCAAGCCTTGTAATAGGACTACCATATAAATAAGACCAACCTTTCCCTGTTTTTGAGCAGCATGGGGTATGGGTCACTTGCTGGTGGATTCTCTGTATCATGACGTCTTTAAATCATTGAGGACACCAGTAACTCACTCTTAGGTTAAGGGTCTATTACAGGACTGGGGGATTGAAGCTCTGTGGCCTGCATGCACAGGAGGTCAGATTAGATTATTATAATAATCATAATTCTGACCTTACAATCTATGAATCAATGAGCCAGATAGCAAACCATGCCCGAAACATGCATTTTAAAAGAATATTCCCTCACTCTAAAGACATGCTTTAATAAGTACACTACAACCAAAGACATTCGCTAAATATTCAGCAAGAACAGACTCCTTTAGATGATAAAAACAAGAAACAAACAGCAATTAAAACGGCTGCCATTCAAGTTCTCTTGTACCTGACAAACTCCAAATGCTGAAGGTGCAAGTTAAAATCTTTGGCCAGAATAATCTGCAGAGAAGATACCAATGTATATTAGAAATAAGAAATTTACATCTTACTTTGGCTTTGTGATACTCTCCACAGGGATCCCAGAACCATTTGTCCCTGTCCATGTCTTTATATTACCTCTCTGGATGAGCAAGCGAGAATTTTGCTGGACCTTAAACTGAGAGAGAGCTCTCAGCCATACCAGGCTCCCTGCTTTGCCAGTCAACTCCTCATGATTCTGCCAGTTTAAACCTTTCTCTACAGATAACATTCAGTGAATCCCAACTCCAAGTTCTCCAGAGAAGTCAAACTGTAGCAGCCAGTCCCCCTCACAGGACACTGAAAGAAATTGTGTCTTGTTTGTTTTGCTGACCTAGACTAATATGGCTACTCCTTTGGAACTTGTCACACATGTTCTAGTATCTAAAACTCAATAGTTTACAATTCTGGCCTCAGGCAATTTCTCAACTACAGTGAGTTGCTGGCACTATCTTTAGCCCACATGGCTGAAGGAGCCACCTTTCACAGATTCCAAGAGCATTGGCCTCTTCTGTCCCTTAAGTGGTGGATAATTATAGAACTCTCCCCTTTTTATAGTCCAGAAACACCTTGAAATACATTCTTTGAAACATAAACTCAGACAAAATTCCTCTCCTCTGCTGGTGTGCACATGCCTTGATTTCTTCCTCATCCTCTTGTGAATTAGCTCTTTCTGTTAGTTTGATTATCTTGTTTAGCTTAAATGCAAATATACTTCCATTATCTCTGACGTTTACGTAGCCCATGGCAGACATGAATTCACATTCTTTTTTCTGTTTATCCATCCTACTCAGATTTCTTGGTCTGGCCATATTTTAGGAACATATTCCTGCATGCATATCTTTTTATACATTAGCCATATATACATCATGCAATAATATTAACAGCCAACATGTCACCAGTTATCACATGACAAAATACTGTTTGGCTAAATATTCTAACAGTTGGGTACAGTTTGCCAGTAAGCATAAAGGGATTCTTTGAGTCACAGATTTTTAATCCAAATGTTGGGTCCTTCAAGACCCTCTATAAGGGAAAAGAAAAAAAGTGGGCGCTTACTTTCACTTAGCAAATAACAGGTTTATTTATGTAAGGATAGGAACTATAAATGCACACATAATGTGTGTCCACAAGTATATGTACACACTTTGTTCAGAATAACTGATGTAGCTGCCTAGTTAGCGTCTATGTTAGCTTGCTGTTGGTCAGATACGGGGACAGTTAGCTCTTCTGAAGACCAACTGGGGAAAAATAAAAAAAGCCATTAATTTCACTTGAGAAGAGGAATGTAACCTAGTTATTTGGAAGAAACAGAAGGGAAAACAAACTTTGTTCTCCTCACAATGAATTCACACAAATTTGAGGGCAGAAATTAGGCCTAAAATGTCTAATCTTCTCAAACAAACATAACTGCCCATTCTTAAAGTCAAAAGGTAATATAATTTTTCTTTAGAATCTACAGATGGCACAAAAAGGTATCTCTACCAGTACGTCTATCACAAGACTTTTCAATATCGTTTTGGATCCTTCTTGTCAAAGAGGATCTAGAGCAGAATGGAAAAACAGTATTTCTTGTTTAATATCCACTTTTCAGCAAGATAAATTCATTGGTCTTTGAATTTTTCTTCATTCAGATGTTGGTCTTCAAAAGGCCTAGCTCTGACCTTTTATCTGGCTAGTGAAAACCTAGCAGATGTGTTAAGAAAGGTTAAATCTCTTAGGCTGAAGGAGGAACTATCAATGATAGTTTAACAAATACTGACATCTACCATATTTGGCCTTGGTGGCCTTAGAAGGGAGACAGCTTTGTTCAGCATGCTATGTTCATTTGTTTTGGTTACACAACAGAAACAGGAAAAGCTAAGCCTATAAAAATATTAATGATGACAGGGACCTGCCTAATGCAACCCTTTTGTCTATTCACTGATTAGGGATCTAATCCTTGAAAGTGGTTCCGCCTGCCAAAAAAACCAAACCAAAACAAACAAATGGGAAGCAGGAGTCTAACAGACTTTTTCTGAAATCCTTTGGAAGGATTCTCTGACAAGGAGAATGCACATTTGGAAACTTTTTGCTCCCATTTGTGGATCACTTTTCCCAGCTTCCCCAGGACCAATGGGAAAGATTTTTAGGTACATTTATCTAGTGAATATATGGTCTGGACAGGGCTGACCCAACTATACGCACAAACTAGGTGGTCACCTGGGGCACCAGGCTTTAAGGGGCACCAAATCAGATGAAAGCCAATTCTTTTCTCTATTTAAAAAAAATATATTAATATGTTATCATTTTTCTCTATATCAAATGGAGGGGGGGGGGGCGCCAAAGCCATAGTTCGCCTAGGGCACTAAAAACTCTTGGGCCGACCCTGGGTCTGGATGATAAAGGGAGAAGAGCCAAGAGGAATCTTTATGGCCATTATTTTTGCCTGTTGGTTTTTGGTTTTGTTTGGAAGTAATGGAAGGGAAAAGGAGATAGAGAAGCTCAAGAACACCTTTCTTTCCACTGAGGGCCAATACGATGATATTAAAAAGAGGTAGCAAAGGGATCCTACTGTGATGTTTCCAACCAGTGACAATTTGAAAAAGATGTCCTCTATCTTTTCCCACAGGGCCTTGCATCTGGCCCTGGCATAGGCTATTATGTTCTCTGTCCAAGGAATGTGATGGTCAGATAAGTTACATTTTTTGTTTTGTAATAAAACTTTCATACAGCATATCAAATAAGTGATTTGATATTCCTCCCCAAATGGAGACTGCAATGCTAAACTTTTGGTTCAGTACTGCTTAAAGGAAAGAATGCCATCTCTGGTATCACCCACTCCATTTCTTATGGTATTCTGAATCTTCCTTCAGGTCTCTATTCCCAGCACTGACCAGACTGACCCCATTTTGCTTGTGAAATCAAAGAAGATCAAGCAACACTGCTTTTAGGCAAGAACATCTATCCAGGGTCTGATTTACATATATAACAAAGCATTGTGGGCCAGATTTTTAAGGTATTTAGATGCCAAAAGAGGCAGATAGGCACTATTGAAAAATCTCATGAGGTGCCTAGGTGCTTAACTCCCACAGGAATCAGTCAGAGTTAGTTATCTAGGAGCTTTTGAAAATCCCACTAAATAGCTATCTGCATCTTTAGGTGACCAAATATCTGGCCCTTTATGTTTAATATAACGTTTGTTCCTATATATTTATGTACTCTACAGTTATATAGAGAAGTATATATATACAAGTGTATAATATGCAAACAAAGATGTAGGTAAACTATTTCAGTGTTCATATACAATAGTTTTAAAATGCTTATTGTTTATGAATTGAAAGATAGTGTAAATCAAATGCAAATGTAGGACACACATTTAGACTATGCCCACACATAAATCTCAGGGAGTTTATCCTTCATGGATTCACCTAGGATTAAGTTGTATTGTTGTATTGTTTTAACAGTATCACTGAAATCTCATGAAACATACTTCCTCAGATAAGAATGGTAGGAAGCTAGTTTGATACTCAGGCTGACAATTTTAGGCAATTAGAGGACAACAGACCAGAGAAAACACTGTCAAATTATCTTTAGTTATAACTGTGAGAAGTTGTCATGGCACCTTATCTTAATGAGATTATGGAACAGCTAACTACCTGTTTGGATCCCTATGTGGCCCACCATCACCACACTATCCAAGTCCCTTATACAAGCAAAACTCTTTCTTCCTCAACAAAGACATCTGAGTAGTTGCTACATTTTTGTGGCAACCGAAGCTAATTCACCACCTAATTCTTTGTGCTGATAGACCTCTTCCAGCAGCTTCACCTACTCCACTCTTTTCGGGATGGTGATCAGAAAATGTTTGGTTTGCCTTAACTTTTCATTCTCTCTCTTTACTTTTCGATAAACCAAATTTTCAGTGACACACAACAGTTCTGTAAACTAATTTTCCACATTAGCCCCCAAATTTCAGTCAACGGAACATCATTGATGGCATATAACAAAAAGATGATCTGTTCTAAAATATTCAGTAAGTTATCATCATACTGCATTGGAGAAGGAAAGCATATGACAAAAGTCACGTTGCCTGAGGGTTAACTATTTCACAGGAGTTTTCATTCATCTGACAAAGTGGGATTGTGCCCACGAAAGTTGATGTGACAAATAAATTTGTCTCACTCAACTTTTCTAGAAAGGCATAAAATTAGTGGAAGACAGACACCTCTAGAAGTTATACACCTGAAAAAAATGCTTATTTATAAGGATGAACAACCTCCTCAGTTCACTTAAAGGTTAAAACCAACATATTTCATGCCCTGGAAAGCTATATTTAATTTATTTTTTTCAATATTATTCTCACTAATAACCTTTTTTACAGCATATTTTAGCATGAGCTTTCAGCATTTCAGTGAATCAATGTAGGATCATTAGTTCTCCTCCTATATAAAGTTGCTGGATTTGCTTTATATACGTATTTACAGGCAGAAGCCTCAATCTTCATAATTTCTCTGTTTCTGCCCAGGTTTTTTTAACACTTTCTTTCCTTTTTCTAGAATTCAGAATTAATTTGGTAAATTTCATTGAAGTTCTTTTCTCAGGAAATTTTAGATTTTTTTTTGGTAGATTGGTAATATTTCCATCATGAGCAACCATTTTGTCTGCTTTTTCTGACTTATTTATCTCTAAGGAATAGTATTATTTCAGAAGAAATGCCTAGAGGAAAGTTGATTTACCAAACTACCTGTAGTGGCTAGATCTGTTATGTATACCCATTTCATCTCAAACTTGCTACCAGATTTTCAACAGAAACCAAGCTGTTCATTTTAACTGCCCCAAATTCTTTGGAAATTAAAACAACAACAAAATCAACTCATTCCCCACTTTAAATATATAACTAATGTGCCATTAGAATTGCATAACAGCATTTTAAATTAATTAATTAAAACCAGTTAATTTTTATTTTAAACAAAAAGTCTGGCTTACTCTAATTAATACAGTTCGTTAACAGACAACACTCATTTCCAGAAAATTGCTACCCTTTCAATACAAGTACTTAAAACTTTTTGCTTAGAAAATATATGTCTCCAGGGTTCTGTCCTTCAGAATCCATTAAGCAACTTCAAATGCTGAGTTTGCTTTCAAAACATGTGAATGCAGTGAGGAAAATGTCTGAGATAGCTCTCTTCAGATCTTGTACAAGACAAATAGGTGAGATCAAAGATGCAACTTACCTTGTTAACAATACAAAAATAATCATAATGCTACTGGCAATACTGGTATAGTTTTCAAGAACATTTTCCATTGGCATTATAATCATTTACTTCAGACTCCAAATTGCTATTTTCCATATTGTAATACCATCAACGATTACATTACCCTGCACTGGAAAGGAAGAGATTAGAGCGCTACCTTGAGACCAGGCTGTATCATCTCGCCACACCTGCAAAGCCTGTATGGGTGAAGGAAGTTATCCAGGAAAGCAGCAACATAACGCTTTTTGGCGCAGAACTTGCTGTCTGTCTGTTGCTGGGCCCTGGATAGAAACCGAGGGGAGATGCTGCACATCTGTTTCCCTACCAAGCCCTTGAGGATGCTGGATATAGAAAACCTGTCCCTGATATGGGGAATCTGGGTGCCTTGAAGACAGAAGGGTCAAAATCTGAGGCCTCATGCTAGGGGAACCTGGAGTGTGCACTGGATCACAGAGCTATCCTTTGCTACACTGTCTACATACATACCCTCAAAAGGCTGTATATCAATACATGACCTGGCCAGAGTACTGATTCGTGAGATGGGTTCCAGGGATCTGCAACCTGCGGTTCCAGAGCCGCATGCGGCTATTTGGCTGCCCCCTTCTGGCTCTGGGTCCCCCTGCCACCGGAGTACCCTGCAGGCGGCCCATACCAGGCACTGGGCTCCTCCCCACACCCTCCACCTGGGGACCCTGCAGCTGGTACTCTGGCCCAGCTCCTGCTATGCCCCACCAGGAGGCTACACCCATTGCAGCTCTCAAAACACTTGGTTATGGCTCTTCTTATCTTGTGGGTTGCTGACCCCTTGCTGTCACAGAATGACCAAGGAAGGTAGTTTACTATGCTAATGACATAGTGCCTGCGGTAAGTGAATTTCACAAACACCTACACAGTGTGTGTGTATACAATTTCTGAACAAAAGAATTTAAAAAAAATCAAATAACCGCATGAGCAAGGTTTTTTCACAAAGCATTTTCAAATTTTGGCAGATGAAACCTCATCAAGAGGTGAAATATTTTAGAAATAAATGTCAGATGATTTCTAAACTGTACTCATTTCATGTGATCAAAGTTCTCATCTATTTATGATTTAAAAATAAAAGACAATATTCACAATAATTTCAAACATCCTTCAGAGCAACTGCACAATCCTCCACTGACACAGAAACAGTTATAAAGTGCACATAGTTTAATTTCACATCAGCTTTATGATACTTCAAAAATATATCAGTTAGCTTAGCATCCTAAACACTAATGCAAGCAGAAAGGTCTTTTGATAACTGTGATGCTACAATATGGTGCTAAGTACGCTATTTTTCCAAGCTACAGTTGTTTACCAAAGCCCTTGACTTCTCTTAACAAAACAAGAATTTGCAGTTGATAAAATGTCAACTGCTTCTCAGTTCATTTAACAACAAAAAACATGTCAGCATATCACTTTTACCACAATCTAGATGCATAGCAAAAAGTTCAAAAAACCACACAGGCTCTCATCCTGCAAACAGGTGCTGAAGTTAATGGGAATTCTCACAAGGAGTAAATTTAACCACCTGTTTAAGTCTTGCAGAATCGGGTCCTTAATTAGTGTAATTTAGAGATAATTTTTCAATACACTATTTCCATAGGAGGTGGGTGTCCCTGATACCTTTGAAAGTCTCCCCCTTGAGACTATCAGAAAACTCTAATAAACAGAGACACATTCTTTTCAGTACAGCATTCATTATGCCTTCCTGAGTATGCCCATCCCTCCAAATGTTAAAATACACTAATAACTAGCCACAAGCAGATTCATGGACCACCACAAAGAGGAAAACAAAACATAGGTTTTGTTGACATGTGATATGGGACTATGTATGATGACTCTTTGGCACTTAATAAAATGGTCTAAAGGGAATCTGTGAATTGGAAATTTAGAGAGACAAGGTAGTGACATAATATCTTTTATTGAACTAGTTTCTGTAGGTCAGAGAGCCAAGATGTCAAAGTCACACAGTCTGTTTCAGATCTGGAGCTGGTCCACCTTATGTCTCTAATATCCTAGGATCAACATTGCTACCACATGACTACTTACAACTTGAAATTTAGTCAGTTTAAAAAAAAAACCAAAATCAAACCAGCTAAAAGCTGTTTCATACCCTGGTGATACAACTGTCCTTGCCCATTTTTATGGTTTTATCCTCCATTTTTCTTGTTTTCTTTTTTCAGCATGAGAGAGCCACACAAACAAAAGGAAAAGCTAACTGTGACTCTAAAAAAACAATGAGTGTCCTGTGGCACCTTAAAGGCTAACAGATTTCTTCAGGTATAACTGGGACTCTGGATCCCACAACAGGATCTGTTCAACACAGACCTCTGTGGATTCCTGTTGACACTAATGGAACTCTAAATGGAGCCTGTTTATTCTAGAGGACTGCAAGGTGGAATAGGACTTCACTGTCTATATGAGGAAACTGTGACATTTACTACATGCAAACTGCTGAAAAATGGAATAAAATAAAATAAAATAAAAACCTTCCCTCTAATCTTTTTCAGTATTAACAATATTAGATAAAAATGTTTTATCTAAGTAAAGTCTGATTATTAAATTGATAGTGTCTACTTAAATAGGAATGGACATTTAAATTATGTGATCTAATGAGATGCTCAACAAAGCAATACATAAATACTGACTGCTCCTTCAGTTACATATAGAACATCACACAATTAATTTGGGGCTATACTGTCACTGAGTTTTACATGGCTTCTTGGGGAGGAAGGGGGCACATGCCACGCTGCTGCCCAGATCACAACTCCAGATATTGGGGAGATCACAGACTCCACTAAAACTACTCTTTTTCTTTCACAAGGGACAGGTTTTTGGCTGAGCCTCATCTTCACTCCCTAACCTTCACAATGTTCTGGCCAGAAGAGTAAAGCCAGTGTGGGAAGGAAAGTTAGCTGAAGTCTGTAAAGAGATGCAAAAAATTACTTCCCTCCCTAGGATCCTGAAAGCAGGGAAGGAATTGTGAGGAACTCTGAGTTGTAATTAGGGTTGCCACTTTTCTAACAGCTGGTCACTGGACCCCTGATGCCTCACCCCTGCTCTGCTTTTTCTCCCAGCGCCCCACTCTTTCACAACATGAGGCACAGGAGCCCCCTGGCCTGAGTGATGACAGTTGCTGCTCACTCGCTCAATCCTTCACTCATTCCCTCCCTTCCTTCAAGGGTTGCCACAGCTCAAAAGAAATGGACATCAGACCTTGTCAAGTAGCACCTGAGCACACAAGCCAAAATCCGGACTGTCCAGATAAAAACTAGATGTGTGGCAATCTTAGTTGCTATTCCTTCCTAAGACTCTTCCAGGCGCAATTAAACTTGACCCTTACTTAGGGTTCGGAGTAAACATTTTTCTAGCCTTTCAAGAGCATGGCATCACGTTCCCAAATTAGAAAATTACTATGAAAGAAACACCCTAGTTATCTTGGTACATGATCTAAAGATTTTATTTTAATTTGGTCATTTATTTTATCTGATTTTCAAAGTGATAACTGATAACAAAAGTATATTGCATCTGACACAGAGTATGTGGCAATAACTTAAATCTGAATGATTCAAAGTCTCTGACAAGGAAATGCCCTAAAGAAAAATCAGCTAAAAGTTATCTGGAAATTTTAAATTGAAGTATTGAATGTTTACAATGTCATATAAGTAAAATGTGGGGATTGTTTTTGTGTGTCTAAGTTTACATTTATTTATGTTACATTTTAAAGAGTATTTTTTTTAAAAACAAGAAATATGAGTAGAAATATTTAATAGATTTAAAGCCAAAATATTTTAGAATCAGCTTAACTTCCAGGACTACAAGACATCACAAACACCTGAAATGCTGTAAGTTAGGCAGCTCCCTACTCAGCTGGGTGTGGGGGAGGTGACACAGAAGAAAAAACTCCCCAGAAACCTGAATCTCATATTAACAAAGAAACTTCAAAGCCTTCACTTTGCTTTTTAAATGATATATTTATCATGTCAAAGCTGTCACATGTATTCCGCTAATTCAAAACAGACAGATACATGTTTGTTTGTATTTGCTTCTAAAGCATTTCAGAGGATCATCAAAAAAAAATCAACTTATTACTCTCATTACTTCTTCTAAGAAACTGAATACTGGTGGTTGTGTTGTGCCCTACCATGTGAAAAGCTGAGCTAGATCGCTGAACTTAGGTTCTTCTTCTCTGTTCGAGATTAGGAATGTTGCACATAGGGGAGTCAGTACAGACTGGGGACAAGCAGGGACAGGCTTGTGTTTTAATTATGAGACCAACCGGCCTGCTAGAAGACGGCATAGTTCAGTTGATGGAGCACAGGACTTGGTGCAAAAAGATTTGGGTTCTGCAGTGTTTGAGACCTGAGCTATATACTTCAACTAATTCACCAAGTAACACAGTTTTGTGGGTTTGTTTGTATCTCTCTTTTTCCTCACAACAAAATGGATGTAATAATATTTACCGATCTCTGTAAAAGTGCACCAAGCTCTATGAATGAAAGAAGTTACAGCAGAGCCTTAGAGTTACTAACCACAATACTTACAAACCAACCAGTCAACCACACACCTCATTTGGAACAGGAAGTACACAATCAGGCAGAAACACAGACAAATAAAGAAAAGCAAATATAGTTCAGTCCTGTGTTCAATGTAAACTACTAAGAAAAGTAAAGCAGAAGCTTAAAAAAAAGTTTTGATAAGGTAAGGAAACTTATTTAAATTAAGGTGATTAAAAGCTGCATTTTTCTTATGTAAACTTTCATAGCTGTATTCAGTAAATGTTCAGTTGTAAACTTCTGAAAGAACAACGATAATGTCTTGTTCAGAATTATGAGCAACCCGCATTCCAGAGATGTTTACAACTCTGAAGTTTTACCGTATATCCATTAAGCATAAGTAAGCATAATTGCCATCAAGTATAAATCTCAACTCAGCTTTAGCTATGGAGTCACAATTGATACCTAACCTCATTATCATTATTTTAAAAAAGGATACTTACCAGAACGCCCAATTGAGATTCAGATTTTAAGAAGGAATTCAACCTTCTTGATGATGAGACTAAAATCATGATGCTAGAATTCTTAATAATCTCTAGGACTTCTCTCCATTGTCAGACAAGCTCGGCATCCGAATGGAAAGACAGTACCAGTAAAAATGAAAAGAAGGAGTAAGCTATATGCCAAAGCAGGATCTATCCACAATGGATAAATACTTTGGTTTAGTTATTGGCTTCTGCTATGGAGTCCTTTGACATGATCTTCTGATCCAGGTTTTCTTTCTTTGAAAAATTGCTTCATTGGTAGCGAGTTTTATACCATGATCTGAATGTTGAAAATAGGTTAAATCCTGATTTTCTTTGGGAGATTGATCTAGAGCCAAGGCTTTTCCCTAGTTCTCTTATACTTATATCTGGTCTCTATTAGCCATACATACCCAGTGATCATAGCTTTTGCGATAGTTACTGGAAGAAAGATGTCCTACCTGGTAATGAATGAGGAGCTGGCAGAGGCTGCAAAGTGCTAGTTTAATATGATCTCTTTAGCTCACTTCACTCAAACAATAGTTGAATATGTATTATATACCACCTGAAACTTTGTGATACACACAGTGAATATTTTTGTCCTCAAGCTACTTCTTCAGTCAGGCTTTCACTGGAAACTCATGGGTTATTATTGACAGTTCCTAAAACTGTTCCCTTAAATTCAGGTACTTTTAAAGCAAGTCATGGATTTTATTCTCTGAACTGATACAGTTAGGCTGGTGTCAGTGTGTGGCACAGACCATGACAGTGCCAGCCAAGCTGTCCAAGGCTTTTGGCGTATGGAGGCAGTATACACTTTCTGATCTAATGAGATAAACCAAAACTGCTCACTGAGCCAATCTGGGATTCAACACTTCAGGAAGGTGAAACAGAGAATCAGTTACTAATCTGAAATAATTCCTTGTCTGCCTACCCACTATATGAGACAGGATGGTGGAGACAAGGGATTTCAACCTCTCAGTGAAAAGGAAGGCGTTACAAACATTACCAAATACTAATGAAACAATTTTAGTTTTCTTCCTTATTTAGATAATGCTTATTAACACTTCCCTATTTGCTTAATCCTAAAATAAAAAGGCTGCCAAAAATACACAACAGTTTGATGTACAAGGTTTAAAAATACTTTGGGAATAGTTTCTTATTAAAATGATTAATGCACCAAACTGCAAGTAACACATTTATTATATACACAATATACCTCTGTGTTTCAGATACTGTTGGACACTACATCTTCATTTGCTATTTCATTTTTTTTTCTTTTTCTGAATGACTGAGCCAATGCTGTATTGCCAGTACATTTTCAGAACCATGGACACTTCATAATTTTTTACTTTGCTCCATAGCAACACACAGCTGCAGCATCTTCACAGTACCTGAAATGGTGACAAAGTTCAACATTTTCTTCTGTGACATTGCAACAGGTGCAAAGTACCTATTGTTAAAGTACTTCTTTTAAAAGAAACAATCAGATTTCTTTCATCCTTTATGTGATCTATCACTTGAAAGAATTAAATTTCATGGGAGACGAAGTCTTTTATCTCTTGATTCTGTATAGTGTGTAACTATAAACAGATGACTTTGATATCCATGAATCAATAATTCTATTTCTCTCAAGTGGAAATAGTGAATCTAATTTTCTCATTTGTTTGCATATTCTAGAGAATCACAATACCAACTGAATTACATTGGGTATCATGTCAGAAGTCTGGCATCTTCATAATCCTTCCACTAAAATCCTGTAGCATAATTAGCACCTGATACTGACCTAGACAAGAACAGATGAAAAGGAAGAAAGTTGGTTAAAGTCATCACACAAATTGTCTACTTTGAATAATATAATCTACAAATATGGAAACACCATCCCACTATTTGAGAATCTTTAGCCTGTGCTTTAATGAAACCTGTAAATCTTTCTACAATAAGTATTACCAAACACCAACAAATCCATAAACCACCAACCACTGAAATAAACCATTATATAAATCTGCATTAAGTGCAATTGCAAATACTTGAATCACTGATGACTAGACTTTTTCCTATCACCAAAGAGATGAACAACCACCACCAAATGTTTCAAGGTTTCAGGAAACCACTCTGTATTTGCATTATTTCTCTTCTAAACAGAGCGATCACTGGATAGCAAACCTCTTCCTAAAGTAGGTCAAAGGAACAAGGAGAAAATCTGATATACATCAAGGCTAGAGCTAATTGAATTTTTTTTTAAATCAAAACACTTATTGATGAAAAATACTGTTTTTGCCAATTTCAAATATTTCAGAAAATATGTGATTTCAACAAACATTCCAGCAGGAAAAATATTTTAAATAAAAAAGTGTATTTCATTTTTATGTTCATTTTTATATTTTTACATTTTATAATAGATCAAATATTTCTTTTTTATGTCAAAGTATCAACTGTGTTTACAACACAAACAGAAAACACTGATCTAGAAAAGACATCAGTTTCAATCAATGCTAAGGAACAGCTGCCTTTCACAAATTTAAAAGAAAAAAGAAAAATATTTCATCTCTTACATCAAATTATGACACGCAATAATATGCACTACTTCGGCCATTAACAAGCTATGAATTAATACAAAATAATAAATTTTAAAATGAAAAAAATTCAAAATGAGATTTCAGAAATCCAAGCTTTTCCTCAGAAATTCATATTTGTAGGAATTTTTTTTAAAGTTTGTTTTTGTTCCATTTCAGACCAGAAAGACATTTTGAAATTTTCCACAAACCAGAAACACCAAGTTTTCACCAGCTCTACCAACGGATACACCACCCAACTCCAGTTATCATTCTTATTATTGTAATGCATAGTGGATCATAGGAGATCAAGACCTCACTGATCTTGATGCTATACACAGAATAGAAACTGTAGAAACACAGAGTAGAAATTGGCCTCAATAGTTTACAGCCTAAATACACAAGATAGAAAAGAGCACTATATAAGCAAAGTGAGTGCAGTAATGACTGGCAAACATTAATTCCATGTACTTTTTCTTTTTAAATGCATGGTTCGGGTGTTTGCTGCATGTTTGTTTTATCTCTAGAGCAGTGGTTTTCAAACATTTTATCCTCAGGACCCAATTGAAAAACGTCATTTATGCCTGTGACCAGTAATTACATCTTTGAGCAATGCTTTCCAGTTTTTTGATGGCAGCAGCAGGGGGTGCCGCGACCCAGTTCCTGAAGGTCTGTGACCAAGTACTGGGTCCCAACCTTAAGTCTGAAAACCAGTGGCCATCAGAATAATATTTTTCTTAAAGTATGTGAAGATTCAGTATTCTCACTAATGAGGAACAAAATTAGTAATTCTAGGGCCTCATTCAAGTATGTATGTACAGTATGTACAGTTGATTTCTCCAGATTACCCGACAATAAAACTATGTTCTCCCATCACAATCTCTGGGCTGATAAAAATTCTTAGGGGTTTGGTCCATGGACAAAATTCTTCAGTTTGCACTTAGACAAAGTCTCCTAAACCAATTCATACCAACTCCAAAAGCCCTATCAGGGATCCCAAGAGATGGTAGTAGCCTCCTTTGGCTTCAATTTGAAATACAATCTGGAGAAGCAGCACACAATGTAGGGCTGAGGCAAGTGTTCAAGACGTACATAACATACAAGCAAATAGTAAAGTTAATTTCCCTTTTGTATTATTGATGGTGAGAGGAAAGTTTCAGTATCATTATTGCAAGATAACTAAAATGATCCATTAAAGAAGAAAAGTTAATTCCCTCCAAATTATCACTACAATTTGCATGAGACATTCAGGACAGAGATCCACAGAAATACATACAATCTGCATTTCTCAGCCCAATGGGTTATGCTTTTCCCCTGATTAAATGTTAAACTGATCCTATATTTCTCCTCCACTGGCTCTCTAATTTTCTCCCATAAGGACAGTTTATTACCCAAGTGTCCTGCTCTGCCCTGATTCTTGCACCACTGGAATGCATCTTGTCACCATCATCAAAATGACACACACTGGGGTAAGTACTGCCACAATTCTCACAAATGCAAACAAACATCTAGGGTAGCATTTTCAAATGTCACAGTCAGCCTCCCAGATGCCAGTTCACTCCAGGAGGGTTGTACCTTAATTACAGCCCTATATCTGGAACAGGGTATGCAGCCTGGGTCAGATGCAGGGATGTTGACAGTGCTCAGGCTCCTACCAATGTCATATCCCCATCTCTACCTGCGTGGGATGAAAAGGTAGCATCCGAGCCTGCTTTCCTCCTCCTACTCTGGGGCAGAAGAATAAAGGAATGCTTTATGCTTCCTCATTCCCCTGTGCAGGCATGCAAAGTGGGAGACAACCTGGCAACACCTTACCTGTTTGGATCCCAGCAATTACCTACAGAAAATTCTACCCATCATTGGTTATTGCTCAGCTTGAAACATGTTGTGGTATGTGGATAAAGCTATTCAGACACAAGAAACAATTTTTTTTAAAAAACCCAACAAAATAAACCCCCCCAAAATATAAAGTTTATTTGGAGATTGAATTCTGACTCAAAATTATCAGTCTCTTCTGACTGGAAGAGCTGATAATCCTTATTATTATTATATATTATAATCCTTTTTATTATCAGTCTCTTCTGACTGGAAGAGCTGATAATCCTTGCACTCATTTCTTTCTTACTGTTTCTTGTGGCCAACGTACACAGTAGGATTTAAAATAAAGCAATCTAAAGGTGAAAGATGTAAAACAATCAAATGCAATAAATCTTTATACCTTGTAGATTCCCATACACACAGGTGCCTTTTAACTATTTACTAAAACAAAAATATTTGTTTTCCTATCTCAGAGCCTGAGAGCACAATTTTTTCAATAGTTTAGAATCATGACTCTTCCCATTTCTCCCTTGCTAGGGGTTTATATTTCAGCCCATAGGAGTATGCAAATCTGATCTCTAATTGATCACACATTAGCTATTCTCTTGGATAATCCAAAATAATCAATATATATCACCTAATGTTCAGCATTCCCTTTGTCTGTTAGTCAGTCATCTTTCCCAGTGCATTGCACACAGAGCAGCAAGTCCCACAAAAAGAATTAGACCATTTTATTGAATTACTGAAAAATATACGACAATTTCTAGCCATATAGTGCCACTGATTTTTAAGCAGAATGGTAGGGAGCAGGAGCAGCAGCCAGGAAGGCAGATCCTGGCAGCGCTATTCTTGCCAAGAAGCCAGAGGAGAGCCCGAAACCAGGATGGAGGCACAGGACCTCTTCATAGCTATCCCTCTGTGAATATGTCAAGGAACTCAGTGGAATGCTGGATCTGAGAGCCACGTCTTCTAACCAGCTCCAGCACAAAAACAGTAAAGAAATTTGAATGGTAACTAAATATGCCCCTCAATATTTAATACACCACTGTACATACTAATCTATGGTAATGTTTAAAATACTAAGAAAACATCACTGGGCTCAAGCCAACATTGATTATTTTTATTGGAATCAGGGAATTAATTGCCCAATCCTCAGCTTGTGTAAAATGGCACAGCTCTTTTGATGTCAGTGATTTTCAACAGTTGAGGAACTGGCCCATTATACAGAAAACCAAAATTTTGCTACCAGTCGAAGGGTTTTTTTTAAAAAACTGTGTTTCAATGTATAAAAACATTTATTCATGATTCATTCAGAACTCTGTATGGTTTTGTCTCAGTTCATGTAATTGATTGTACCTAGAAAACATTTTATTTCCATCTTTTCTAGGGAGACTCACGTTGGGAGAAACCATATACAAGCACAACAATGCTGTGTTTAATATCTCCTTACTTTAGCAGAAATGTTTGGCATCTATGCTCTGCAGAAAAATAATAAAAAATAGGCCACAAAGGAAGTGCTAAATGACGGCAAAGGGCACCTTCTAAGAATCATAACTTAAAACAGTCCCACCCTCCCACCTCCCCCGCATTTGTCAGCTGCTGTTGTGGTTTAAAACAAAAAAAGCTGCAAACACATTTGCCCCACCATCAATCTCCTACCTTCCAGGTCATACAAAAGCCACTTATATTGCTACTGAATATTTGCATTTTAATTACAAGGCAAATCACTTCAAGATTGTCTCCTTGCTGTGTCTCTGCAGATTTTTAAATCACTTTGTTACATTCAGCTTCAGGATAGAACTTAAATTCTGACTAGTTCATCACTGTTATCCTCTCCTTGACATAGTTCACATGCTGTATATCTTTTTAAATGCCTCATTGCTGTGCATCAGTTTTACTGGCATTGGGACAGGGTTTTAGGCAGTTTTCAAGTCCAGTAGTGGCCCCATTTGATCTGCACCAAAAGCTTCCACAAACCAAAGCAGTCACTCTCTGGGCACCAGCTACAATGGGACTTTTATTTCATATTTAATAGTACTAAGCTATCCAACAGTCACCAGCATTCTTTGGACTTGTGCCATTCATGCTGAACATGCTTTTAGAACTTTAATGCACAACATGGAACTCAGAAATATGACTGAACTTATCAAACAAAGAGCACTGTTGCATCATTAGGGATAAATGACCCAGAGTTCAGTAACAAGGATGATGTTTATTTAGGTACAACTTGCAGAGGATGACAGATTTCTTGGAGGAATTGCCTGTACACTCAGAACTCAAGGGAAGTACACAAAGGAGCAGAGGAAAGTTAAGATTTAGAATACTTCTATAAATGCAGACATGGACAGCATCCTGACTGATTTTCTAATGTGTTGCACATTGTTTAGGTATTCACATTTGCACAAAGTCTATGTAAAGACAGTTCAAAACACTACCAGTCAGATTTAGTAGTCTTTTATACCCACTTTGCACTGGTGTAAATGATTACACAAGGCACAGGACACAGGAGAATCAGGCCCTATCACTACAATACAACATACAGTACAAACACAGAGGATTTTACAATGTTAATAACAAAGTTGCAAGATCTTAGCCTCTAATGTCAACTAATTGTGTAAGGCATTTGTGAAGTACTTTAAGGAAAAACAAGGATTTAAATGAATATTACACACACACACACACACACACACACACACACACACACACACACACA
>ML685831.1:6473437-6495117 GCA_007922175.1 Pelusios castaneus
ACACACACACACACACACACACACACACACACACACACACACACACAGAGAGTACCTAAGGTGAAAAGAGGATCAAGGTAAGTGAAAGTCAGTGTACATTTTAAGATAGGAAAGTTCTGTGTTACAAAAGGAGTATTTTGATTCAATTGTTACATTTTCCCCCCACACAAAAATAAATATTAAAGAGGAGTTTAAGGATGAGTGAAGCACTAATAAAAATAATGATAATAAAAAGGAAATATGATGTAAGATAAATATACAGCTTTATCTTTGTACATGTCATTTATTGCCACATAGAATTCACAATACTTTAAATACCTTAAATAATTTTTCATACCTAGGCGGATATCCACAGGATCTAGTAATATATTTGTCATTCTTGCTTACTTGTTTTTAGTTCAAACTATAAAAGTATAATATGATTTTAGTAACAGGTTATAAACTTGTTTCATTTTCTAATAAGTGTTATGACTTATTTCATCATCATAATGCTTCACATACAAAAAAAATAAAAACTATGTTCTTAATTACATGAGATAATTATGTGTTGATTCATTGCTGCATAATACAGATTTTAAGGCTAAGCAACCAGATACATCTAGCAAACATGCATTATTCTGTGCATTGGGGAACTCAAGGAAGGTTTCTCTCTAGTGTAGAATTCTTTCATAAATTACACTTGGGGCCGTGCAACGCCTCTCTTCCCATAACTGAGAATTGTGCTTACATGGTATGATATTACTGTAATAAATACAAATTACAATATAATTTTTAATAATTAGTTCTGATGGTACTATCATTCTGGAGATCATTTTTTTTATGCAAAGATATAAACCTAGAAATCTCAGATTTTGTTAAGACAAACTTCAAGACTGAAGGTAGTAGGTTCCATAGTTTAAAGTTATGAAGATTTAGATTTTTAAGAAAGATTTCCTATTTCATAAGCAGGCAAGAGGTTTTTTTAATTCATATGGCGATTATATATTGACATGTACATAAATTATATTACAACCTTTGTTTTTTTCACCTTAGCAAAGCATGGAAGCTTTGTACCCTATGTACAAGGCCAATCTTTAATTTGAAAGTTCAGCTGCTTTTGAGCTCTCTCCCCCATTTTTTTTTTTAAAGTTTGGGTAAAATACAATTTTACATCACAGAAGGTGCATCCCACTGCCTGATGAAAAACATAGTTAGAAATACTAACTTGCGTAAACCTCGTTGACCCAACATAACTATATAATCATTGTATTAGAATGTTTTATATATATATACACACACACACACACACACACACATATATACACACTAGAACATATTATGTGTACTATGGAATGCGTGCACCAGCCAAAGAGTAATTTAATTTTAGTAATATTTGGACTTTGACATTCACAAGTTACATTAAAGATAAATTCATATTTCAAGGACTGATAAATTAAGTAATCCACATACAGCAGCAGCGATGATATATATCTAAGTGGGAAAAAAAACCTGTCTTGTTTTACACAGCTATAGAAAAGTTTACCACATTTTACACAAAACAAGTTAAGTACATTCATGCCTGTGCAAAAGGAGGTGAAATAATTAATTGGAATATAGAAGCCTAAAAGAGCTGTATTTTGTTTGTTTCTGTTCATATAAATCTTATTAAAATGATACAATTCCCAATCAATCATTACTATTACACAGCATGGTCCTTTACATAACCTCCTCTCATAGTAGTCTTCTCTTTTAATTGCTTTGATCAAGTGTACTCTAGGGATCAAAGCCCAGAGACTTGTTTTGATGATAACAAGCAACTCGGCTAATACAGCAGCCAAATTCAGAATTTAACACTATCAGAAGTTCAAGACAATTCTCCTGAGTTGAAGAATATAGACACCAGTATTTTCACAAGAGAATCCACAGATGTCTAAATGTTGTTTTCAAATACCTCACCAATACCAGTGTCCAGGACATTCAGTTTTTTTGATATGCCATAAATATGGATTTTTTAAAAAAAACAAACAAAGGGGACGTTTATTCACTCCAGGTCACTCCAAAACAAGGAGCAATGATTTCAAGTTGCAGGTGGGGAGGTCGAGGTTGGATATTAGAAATAACTTTCTCACTAGGAGGGTGGTGAAGCATTGGAATGGGTTGCCTAGGGAGGTGGTGGAATCTCCGTCTTTGGAGATATTTAAGGTCCAGTTAGACAATACCCTAGCTGGGATGATTTAGTGGGAATGGTCCTGCTTTTAGCAGGGGGTTAGACTAGATGACCTCATGAGGTCCCTTCCAACCGTATGATCCTATGTTACATATGGAAACTGAATTTCATAAACATTGCAATTCACTGGAGAGAAAATGTCTATATCAGCATAATCTGCTTAAAATAAATCATGCAAAAACTGTCTGTGAATTTGCATGCTGATGTACACTTCCTAATCTCCTTTGATGCTTTTTCAAACATTTCAGTTGTTGAGGAGAAACTGATTCCAAGTCTTATCCTTTATCTTTATTGAAGTGCTATTTTAGCAAAAATTGAAAGACAGCTGAGTATTAAATGAAGAAAAAGCATAACTCAGCCTTCTGTATTTTAATGCATATTAAATTAAGTTGATCCATCATAACATTTAATTAAAAACCTGGTAAATGCTTTCCCCAAAATCTTTTACACAGATCTCTAGTGGTTTTGAGTCTGCCCGATAGCTGAGCTATGCTGACTACATTTATTTAAGGCATCTCTGACTCATTGGCCTGCAGAGTTTCAACATGGTTTAAATTTCCCAAGAATTTCAGTTAAAAAGGTATATAATGTATATAATTTCTGCACAAGCTTTGTTTTTAAAAAAATATAGCTGTAGACATATAGGGATATTAATATTGCATGCTGAGGTTCTGAATCATTGTAAAGTTATTTTAACAGCTCTGTTATTAACCACCATTTAGGCTCTAATCCTGCAAACATTTCCTCATGGGTTTAGCTTCAAGCATGTCTGTAGTCTCAATGCCTTCAGCAGTACTATGTTTGTGTGGTTAAAATTAAGTACATTTATACGAGTTTCCAGGGCCCTTATATAGTGCTTTAATTTTATATGGCACTTTACAAATGCTCATCCGAAAGAGTTTACAATTTAAATTAGACAAATATAAAATATGTAGATAACAGAGAAAAAGGAAGAAGGTAACAGAACGTGGGACTATGGATAAAACAAATAAGCATATTATGTTCATTATTAAGCACATCTTACCAATTCTTGTATTTTTAAATGCAGGTTGAAATAGGACATGAGGGAAGGAATAGAAAGCACAGAACTGAAAGTTAAAGCTAGAACCAAGGCAAAAGGAAGAGAGTGGGATCAGAAGTGAGATTTCAAAAAGAGTTGAGAATGCTTTAATATAACTATTTCTTTTATTTACTTTTTAAAACTAAACATTTGTTTCACCATATAACTTCAAATTCAATTCACACTGCAAGAAAATATAATGCTATCGGAAGAAAGATATAATTTGGTATCTTTTTTCTCTAAATGGTCTCCCAATGACATTCAGATACAGTAGTACACAGACAAACTATCCTGCTAATAACAACTTCATTTTTCAAGATCAATCAATCTTATATTGTTCTCTTCGCAACCAGAATGCAATCGGAAATTAGTTAATTTCTCCCTTTTGATTATGCCCTTTCACCCCAAAAACCAATGGATAAAGCAGTTCTGAAAAACTTTTTTTGTTTATTACAAAATACATGCTACAGATTGGGTATTTATTCTAACCATAAAGTAATCTAAATAAAACAGCCTTCTATCAAGTTACTATCGGGGGCTTTATCGTCATAAAACACCACAATGAAATAGCCATGACTGAGCATATTGACTACAGTGACCCTTTACACACAAAAAATACCTGATGTCAAGAGCTGTGTAAAAGATCCCAGCTGCAGGAGACTGTAAAGAATATTTAGATCTCAGTGTGTGAAAAAAAGTTGTCATTCTGCAGAACAGCCCAGGGGCACTCATGTTTCTGAATCATTGCCAGGATCAGCAGATATCCACTGTGAGACAGACACACACTGTTTCAGCACAGCCCTTAACGATCAGTAGACATCAGTGTAAGGAAGGGCAAGATGGCATGATTAAAAATAGTAGCTTAATAGACAGGAATAGGAACTAAAAAAATGTATACAGAAGTTTTTTCAAGTTCAATGTATTTAATAAATGCATTGGGCACTAAGTATTTTAGTCTGAACTTTTAGTTTCATAATATTGATTGTCCTAGGAATTTATACTATTCTATATTTAAGGTCCTATTCTAAAATGCTATCCAGTAATTGCCAAGTCACTTTCAAGCATGGACAGATTTGTTTTAAAGCTGAGCCGAAAGAGATACTGTCAGTTTAAGTAATGATGTGTTTGAATTACTATGCAGGGCCAGAGTGCTGAAGAGTGTAATTGTGTTTTTTGTCAAGCCTTAATGTGGGATCACCTATTTATCCAGATCCAGGGCATTTAAGATTTCAATTTTTTCAACTGCTATTGAAATAGGTTAGGGATAACAGCTTTGTACATCAGACATATCATGGTTTTATCAGTCATTTCTTGCCTTTAGCTATAGCACAGAAGACTATTCACTTGCATGACGTGAAAGTTGGCTGCACACCGAACACCTTAACGGTTTTAACAATAGATTCCTGCTGTGCTGTCTATTGCTCATGCATTACTACTGTCCAAAGGAATCAAATTAAAGCCCAGACAGAATTAACTTAGATTTGGGATATTCAACACACTTCTCCATCAAGACAGGCACAATACATAAAGTTTCAAAAATACTTTTGAATTTTACACTTTGAAATATGTGATGAGGCCAAGCGTGTCTGTACTACACTAAATGTGAACACTAGTGCAGCTCTGGCTAAGAACTGGCAAAATCCAATGAAACTTAGAAGAATAATATTGTCGAAAATAAAATTATACTCAGTACAACTTCATCTTCAATTACAGACCCATGCTGTTGTCAAGTAACTAAACTCTTTTGTGACAATACTAATTTCTTAAATCTCTTTCCTGACACACATCAATTAACACATAGCTTCTTATCCTATTTAGCTTACTCTTCAAAGTTTACCTACATTTTATCTTCCAAATAAGCAATGTTATTAAAGTACACTTACCTGAAAAGTATAAAATCGGGTCCCATTAGGAGGATGTACCTTAGGGGAGCCAGAGACAGTATTCATATCTGAGAAAATCATTTCTGATCACAGACACAATACAATCCACAAGGAGATACAGATGCAGAGTAGAGTGCTAAGCTTACAGATAAATCCTTTTGTATATTTAGGGAGGCAACTGTATAAAATGAAATCTGCTCCATCCATTCACGTATTTTGAATTCCCCACTTCTACATTTGTGAGCTTAACTGTAAGGTTTCCAGTCACTGACCTTTTACTTCAGCTAGTTCTTTAGAACATGCAGTAAGAATAAAAATTAGATTTGCTGAAGAAAAGAAAGCTAGAACCTACAGTAAACGGAGCTTGTGCAGAATCTGGCAATGCTTTGGACCTGCCCATCTGTTCTCAGTGATAATCACCTCCCTCCACCACAGCCTAGCAAAGTGATTATGCTAAGCATCCCAGTTAACCAATAACACACAGTTTCATTTCAAGCAAGCAAGCAAGCACAGTGTAATACAGAGGACCTCTTCTGACTAACCTGGAGCATGTCTGAGATTCTGTTCAGAGCTATGTTTGAGAACAATAATTGTTTTATCATTTCAGTTGTTAACAACCATATTAACTCATACTATTGCTGACCATTAATAGTTACATTTTAAATATTTATATAAGATTTTTTGCACTCTCTCTTTTATCCAGCTGAAAAAATAATGCATTGTTCTTCATATTAAGTAAAAAATATTGTTTTGAGATTTTTTTATCTCCTCTAGACTAAGAACATAATGAAAAATAGAGATTTTATCTACAGAAATAAAGTCTGTTTATATGTATATTGACTGTGAACACGACATTTAATGCAACAGTCTCTTTTCCCATTATGTCTCCCTTAGCTTTATCAAAAGCAATACTAATTATAAGGGTGGAATTGTTTTACACTTTTTCCTAAGTATTCCATGTTTTCTTCAAAGCCACAGTACAGAAACTATGAAATATAAAAATATTTTAATATTTTATAACACAAACAGTTGATTGTAAAACTGATCTACGAGTGTACACACACTATATTGATATTTATGTAAGATATTTCTTAAGAATAAATCCATTTTTTAAGATCACAAAATGATACTTGTAAACATCTATGCTGAACAGGCAAGAAGGATTCATTATGTTACATGTTCACACAAATTGTTTAAGACCACAGGAAGGGATTAAAGATCATATTGAAATGATTTGGCACCTTTTAACAGCAAAAATAAATGTTCCATTTACACATAATTCAAAGCTGGAGTTTGAGGAAAGGATGGAAAATCGAATACAGCTAGAAAGATGCCTTTATGTTTCTATCGAGCAGGTTACATTTATACAAAATTTTAAAAACGAGTGAAACAGCTTAAGAAATACAAATTTGAAAATGGAATCTGTCAAAAGAAACTGCCAGCTTGACACTTACTCTCTTACTGCATTTCATTCTGAATAATCTTAACGTTTCTAAGCAATTAAATATAACATAGCATCTCTGCTTTTGTAACAGTTAATAGAGGAATAGAATATACACAGAGGCCTTTTTCTTTAAATTTTCATGCTTATGTCTATTAATGTCCATATTATGGTACAATATATTGCATAACAATATTTTCAAAACCAAATGGGAGAAATTCCCCATTCCAAGTCTTTCCTAACATTCCTCTGTTAAAATTGCCACAACTGCTCTATAATTGTTGGTTTCACCCATTCTTGTATTATTATTATTATTACTACCCATACATCTTTGTTTGAGAAGTAGATTATAAAAGCTGTACAAGCTATTTTTCCCCATTATTTTGGAAACAAGGCTTAGACAGTTGGGCATGCAACAACATGGTCAAAGGAGAGACTCCAAATCTTTGGGATTTTCAGTACAGAGCCTTTCATTCTGAGATGCTATTTTGTTGCTTTCTAATCCACCTACCAGCATCTGCTGATATTTTCCTGCAGTTGCATGACTAAACAAACAAGGAGTCCAGTGGCACTTTTAAAGACTAACCGATTTATCTATCACATATTGCATTTTGTTAGTCTTTAAAAGTGCCACAGGACTCCTTGTTTGTTTTGCTGAACTAGACTAACACGGCTACCCCTTTGGAACTTGTCAGCATGCAAAGCAATGAATAAACAGTGTCTGTCTTAGATTTGAAGGCTAGAAGGGGCAAGTCTGACCTCTTGCATACGTGGGCCATAGAATTTCATCTGGTAATTCTGTCTTCAAAAGCCCATAACTTCTGGTTAAGATAGAACATACCTTTTAGAAAGACATCCACAATCCTGATTTAAATACTTCAAGAGCACATCCCCTTGATAAATTGTTCCAGTTGTTAATTATCCACTCTTAAATAAATTGCATTTTATTTCTAGTCTGAATTTATACAGTGCCGGCTTCCTGCTACTTTCATTATGCCTATTTCTGCTACAGTAAAGCTCCCTTTACTAACGGAGCTCTCCTTCCCACCTTGCTACTTCTGTACCATGATCTACTCACCTCTCAAATTTCCCTTGGAGCAGCTAAGTAGATTGAGTTACCTTAGCCTCTGACTGTGAGACAGGTTTCCAGACTCCAAGTAATTCTTGAAGCTCAATCCATTTGTCAACATCCTTTTTAATTTTGGAAGTGAGTACTAAACCCAGTACTCTAGCAATGGTTTCACTAATGCCCTATTCAGTGGTCTTGCCACCTCCCAACTTCTACTCAATATTCCCCTGTTTATAAATCCAAGGATTATATTTTCTGTCTTAGCTTCATCTTTGCACTGGGAGCTTATTTTCAGCTGGTTATCTACTATAACCTCATGACCTTGTTTCTTAGTGTCATTGCTTTTCTAAAATACAGTCTGGGATCCTTTAAGTGTGACCTACATTCTTTGTACCTAGATGGATGAGATTGCATTTGAGTATTTTAAAGTATGCTGTTTAAATGAGTCCAACCCACCAAGTGAGCCAGATCACTCTGTAGAATTGATCTATTACCTACTACTCTACAAATTTGTTTCATCTGCATATTTTAACAGTGATGATTTTATCATTTCTTCCAGGTAACTGTTATAGTGTAGTGGGATGTCACTGGAAACAGTCCTACTGGTAGATAATTCCCCATTCATAACTTTTTGAGATGCATCAGTTAGCAGTTTTTAATTCATTTACGATGTGACATTGATTTATATGATGCTACCTTTTAAAAAATCTGAATGTTGTGCTGTATTCAGTCAAATGCCTTACACAAGTCTAAGCAGACCTCCAATACTCTAGCCCCAGAGGGATCCTGAAGTGCAATATATTGCACCCCTCATTACAATCTACGTAATAAAAGACCCAACTTTGCTCTCAACCCAAAATCTCCCATGACAGACCAAAATACATTTCAAAACTCAGCTTTAAAAATAACACCTATTTTAGCTCAGTCTAGTTTATATGAGTACTTTTGTTTTCTTGCACATAAACCAAACCAAATTTTAAAAATGAACCTTCAAACCTTCTTTCTCCTCAACAAGTATTGGTGTACTGAAATTTAGTAGCCAGGGCTAAGATATCCCAACCTTTAGTACAATGACATTCTCTAAATAGCAGCATTGCTTTGTGGGTTTGACAAATGCTGGATACCACCTTCCATATCTCACTGGATCTGACCATGCAAATAAAAAAGAAAAGGAATTTTCACTTGTGGTCTGACAAATAAAATTAAAAAATGTCCTAAACAGCACACCATGGAATTCAATAAAAGTTGTACAAAACAATGAACAGGGGTATAACACTTATGGTATTCCTGGCAAATCGCAAGCTAACATTTTTGAGATCTCAACCAGTTTGAACACCACTGATCAAGCCACTTCCACAATGCTTACTTCAGTTTTCTACCACCTCTTTTCCTATGGCATATTCTTTGACTGACTCCTATACTGTGCTGCAGCAATCTTCAGACAAAAATTTCAGAAAATTCAGAAATTTCACTCTCCCAATAATCCCCACCACCTCCAAGCTCGTTCTCTTTCTGGCTAGACTTCTCTCTATCTGAAACCTTTCCATTGATCCTCTCTAATTTCCCACAATCTCCTGCACTGTCTCCTCCTGAGGCCCCAAATCCCCTCCACCTTTTCCTCTCCTAATCTACTTCTTGACCTAGTATTTCCCTTCTAAAATCCTTCAATCTTCTTTTCCTTTCTCCAATTTTCTCTCATAATTATCCCTCTTCAGCCCATAGCCACTTCCATACCTTTTCCGACAGCAAAGTAAGGAGAAGCTGCTGACCCCTGCTACACCTAAGGTCTTGCAGAAAAGAAAGATCTTAACTGGTCACAGGGGACCACCATAGTTGTGTGATGTCATCTGCCTGCCCAGCATGAGGACAAGGTGGCACCTGCTGGCAACAGCTTTGTTGCAACCACCTAATGAGCCACGCTGTTAATGGGCCATTGGCATACAGGGACAATGCTGAGGGCTGTTGTGCAAAGCTGACTCAAGCTCTACTCTGTATCCTCTGCTGTCTTTCCAGCTAGAAAAACATTTTTGGGGAAAAGCACTGTTGTCCTTTCTCCCCCCACAAGTGGAAAATTGAAGTAACCCAATAAATTTCCTTTACAGAATTTTTATGCACATAACAGTTTTTTCCTCCCTGGTCTCTAACTTTTGGAAGGTGAAGCTCTTCACTTTTCAACCATCTAATGAGCCTTAACTCAGGTATCTGGCTCACCATGACTCTTACTTAGAGAAAGCTGCAAGAAAGTCTCTATGGCCTTTTCTTGCTGGTGCCCCTGTATCTACACTAGCAGTCTGCAACCTTAACTCAGGTGTTCCCTTTCCAAGGCTGGGCTCCTGAAGCTTCCTTTTGCTGCCAGCCATTCATCATGGTCTAGCAAACTGCCTGATGTGCAGAGTCTGTCTCTAACTAAAAAAAGGGGACCCAGGCTTATTCCCTATCCTGATGAATTTCAATTACCTACGATGGAGATTGTTCTTCTCAAAACCAATCAATCAGTATTGTCCATCCAGATCTCCCCAAATCAGTCCTGAAGCTGCAGTGTGTTTTGCCTAGGCTGGTAGAAGGACAGGAAGGGCCTTTTTAAATATACAATACCCCATTTGGTGCATTGCTAAGAATGTATCACACTGGGTTTAACTGCAACTTGCTTTTTATATCAAAGAAAATCTCATCTTCAAAACATCATTGTGCAATGAGTAAAACAAAGAATAAAACAAAATATTGCTTTTATTGACAAAAAGCGGTTTCTTCTAGATGGTTTCCTATGCTAAGGGTTAAAATGATAGCAATATGTGACAAAGTGCATGTTTCTGTACAATTACAGGTTCAATTTGATAAGAACTGGTGATTTAATCTTAACTCAAAACATCTGTTTTCCCATTGCTGTTCTCTACCTATTCTGGCAAGGGAATATGCCACACAAGAGCTAACATGTTTAGAAAGCTAACTGCATTTGGCAATTTTTTAAAAAGTCTCAATTCATGCCTATATTTTTGCATATGCACACCCTTGAATTTTCCAAGTACTTGTTTTCATACTTTCTGTAGCCTTTGATTAATATAGAGTGGAAATTGTACAAGTCACTGATAACAGGTTGTTTACTCAGACTGCTCTGTAAAATTTATTATGAAGTATGAGATTTTTGGGCCACACACAGCAACTTGAAAACCTTAATATCCATATAATCCCAAACATAAGCATCAACATGCAGAAAACAGACAGAAAGTAACAACCTCCAATGTTGACATACTCACAACACCATGGAGGCAGTTGGAAACAAAGAGAGAAGGAACCAGTAAGCAGGGAACATCATAAATTGGATGCAATGATCCAGGCTTCCTCCATTTTATCACTCTGGTGAACCATGATGATACTCCTCCTCCTGGTCTGGTGGCTATATTTAGATTACTTCCTGGCCCACAGTCTGTGTATGTAGAATTCTAGAGAGCCGTAACCAGAGATCGGTTGCTGATAAAAAGGTTGTTTGCATCAGTATATCCCAGTATTTCCAACTTCTTGCTGCAGATAACCTTATGGTTACAAATTCCTCAAATCCCAATTTCAAGCAGATTTTGTTCTGTTGTGGTTTACTTGTTTATCCCCATGGTATCTTTCCCAGATTCACAATCCACAGAAAGCATTTGCTTCTTTTACCAACGGTAGTGAAATTGTGTGACTTAGATCACATTTTCAAGAGAAATTTAATATTAAACATTAACCTCATCACTTCTGCTTTGTGAAGTCACAAAAATCCTCCTCAAGATCAGCTTTCCAAAATCTAGCATTCTGTAAGCACAGCTTAATAAAGATACAAGAGATTCCTGTCAATGTTAATAGCAAATTGTTAACGTTAATTAATGTTAATAACTGATCTCCCTGCACTGCTTTAAAATGCACTTTTCTCCATCAAAGTATTCTTAAAACATTGACATTACCTGTGAGTGCTATAAAAAATAAAGTCTTTAAAACATTTAAAGAGTTAGCTGCTCTGACTGTGAATTATTTAATCCTTAAGCACAATTTTCCTGGAAAACTTTTTAGATTTTTTTCTGCACAGGTGTTTAGTGCACCAATATCAAATTGCCTTTATTTTAATAACTTGTTTTAAAATAAATTGGATTTTTTCCTAGCCTAAATTCATACCCCTGCAGTTTATTTATGGAAGATCAACAATTAAACTGCAAAGGAATATTTTTCCCCCCACAAGCAGCACAATTATTATGGGTGCGTCTACACTGGCAACTTCCACACTGGGCTTTTCTTAACTCAATTTAAGCATTTCCTTAAGTTGACTTAAGGAAAGCTTAAGTCAACTTAACACCTCGTTTTAGGTCGACTTAAGCCTTAAAGTCACTCCTTAAGTCGACTTAAAGCCAGTGTGGACGGGGATTAGTGCCTAAATCGACCTTATTAATTTGACTTAAAGTGTTAAGTCAACTTAATAAGGTTGACAAAGGGCTATGTCTACACTAGAAAAGTTAAGTCGACTTTGTTAAATTGACTTAATAATGTCAACTTCAAGTTGACTTTATACTTTTCTAGTATAGACATAGCCTATGTGACTGCCTCCTATTCTCAGAAGCAGGGTTTATTCAATTGAACTGCACTGTATGGGAATCAGCCTTATGGGAGAGATGTTGAGAATGCAGTGATGCAGGTGAGAGAGTGGCTAAATAGCCAGCAGCCAAGGAAAGTATTTGAAAGATGTTGGTTGCTCTGATTGTAAAGTCTACTTGAATGACCATTCTAAAACATGGAGACAAGAATTGGGGAGGGAGATCCAACATGACAAACATTTTTCTCCATCAACCCAGCCAAGGGATACGTTGTATGTTCCAAATAATGGCAATCAGATATAGAATTGATGAATTTTCTTCTGAGGGATAAGAAAAGCCCCCCTCTACTGAATATATTCACAATACTAAAATAAAATGGGCCCTATTTTTCCCTGCAGGAGGTTATTCCAGGCCTAAAGTTGCAGTAACTTTCACAAGCCCCAACAAGATGGAAGAACATGGAGAGATCTAGAAAAATGAGATTCAGTTTAGGGGAGTCATCTTCTCCGTCCCACCAAACAACTCTTCCAATCCATGGTATGCAAGGATTTTTTTTTTAAAAGGATCCTATCCAACAGGCCTGCTTGTCTTCTAGATATGTTAGCTTGCTGTTGAGCCAACATCCATGGTCTAACTGGCCATGAATAGTTTCCATTAGATGAACACCTTTATTTCAATTAGGCAATTACAAATGTTTTTATACTGTTGTATCATGGCTACAGCAACACTTAACTACATCTCTTTATATCAAAGACATGCTGTATCAGTGAAGCTAGCATTCCATTATAAGCTCTATTTTGACTCACTCATAACTAACTGAACCTAAGTGTTTGTGTAATTATGAAGATAATTGGATTGCAAAAATAAATCCATAAATCTATAAACTACATTCCAAATATCAGCAGTAATAGCTGAAAAAATGTGCAGTTATACCAGGTGTTTGCATACTGTCTGATAGCTGTACTTGAAGCATAAAGATTAGTGAGTCCATACCTTCAAACAACTTGAAAGTGAGCATATTGAGTGTAAGTGCTTTTTCTTAGTATTAATTTTCATTTTACAAACTATCACAATTATTCAGAATAGTCACACAGTCAGAGCCTTCATCAGCCCATCAAATTCAAGCTTTCACAACACCCATTTAATAAACATTCTAGATAGCAATGGTCACAATTTGATCACAACATTAAACAGAATCATGGCGCAATGAAAATCCCATCATAAATTGTCAACAAATTTAGAATCACCAGTTCAAATATATGAGTGAGTTTATGAATGTCGGAAATGATCTAAATGTCAATTTGTAGAGCCCATCAAGTGCATAGTTCCACACTTAAGAATCAATTACAGTGTAAATGAAAATAAATCCAACAGTGATGTGACAAGTTCAAAAGGAATACAAGATTCCTACCCTACAGAGCTATCAATTGGCCCTTGTATAGATGCTCCAAAGGGAGGAGGATATATGAACTCTTCTCCTCCTTTTGCACCACTGTGTAGCTGGTCATAACTGGGACAGCTCTATGCTAGTGCTTCTGGGGGTATTAGCCTCCCCAGAACTGAGAGTAAAGACTTGAGATGTAGATGCAGCTATCTCTGTCTTTTGTCTCTTCTACACCAGCCTGTACAGCAGGCTGGCTGGAGTAGAGTGTGGAGCACATAAAGCATCCCACCAAATGTACTCACCTTGTGAAAATGCAGTTCCTAAATGAGTCCAAAATGGATATCTGTCTCCTCAACACAATTTGGTCCTAAATAAACAAAGATTTCATACAAACTCACTAGGACACTGACAAGAAGGTGGCCCTCTTTTTTGCCATGTTTTTGAGATGTGGGATGGAGACAGCAACTCAACGAGTGACTTTTTAAAAAAAATCTGAATTAAAAAATGATGGATTGGAATATGGAGGGAAGAAGAGTTCTAGGCCTAGGGGTAAAAACGTAGAATTGAAAGAAGGAAGTTGTTAGAAGGAGAGAAGGATATACTAAATTAGAGTGGAGATGCATCTCTTATCTAGTCAACAGTAATATAATATCTGCAGTAGTTTTAGAAGATACCTAATTTTCCTTCGTTCCCAATGTTGGGCTTCAATTATCCAGAACACAGATAGGAATCTGTTGAGGACTGTATAGCATACACAAATTAAGAATGCACAACTTGTGCCCTTTGGGGTTGTCACATTTGACATCAGAAATGGTTGTCTTTCTGTGGTGATGCATGGATATATAAAGAAGGGGTCCTGTAGCACTTTTAAAGATTAACAAATATATTCATCTTATGAGCTTTCGTGAGAGAAAATCCCACTTTGTCAGATGCTTGAAGATGGCAAACTTACAGAATGGGAGGAAAATAAATGGAGGGAAGTGTCAGTTATAGGATCAGGTCAGACTATTAAAGCAAATTAAAGCTGTTGTTTAGATTCAAACAGTGGAGAACAGTTAATATTGACATGCTGTAACAGTCTTACCTGATCCTATGACTTACACTTCCCTGCATTTATTTTCCTCCCATTCTGTAAGTTCGCCATCTTCAGGCATCTGACAAAGTAGGATTTTCTCCCACGAAAGCTCATGCAATAAATACATTTGTTAGTCTTTAATAGTGCCACAAGACTCCTTGTTTGTTTTGCTGAGCTAGACTAACATGGCTAGCCCTTTGAAACTTGTCAACATGGATATATACTTACTGAAAAACTCCAAGCTCCTCTAGGATCAAAAAGCACACAAAAAAATTCTGAGTATTAGTAAACTAAGTGAAGTTTGGAAACATGAATTTACTATTACCGATAGATTATAGTCATGTTTAAAATAACAGTTGATGGATCAAAGCCAACAGAAAGATAAAATACTGTCAACCCAGCTCGTAGTTAAGGAATAATAAAAAATGGTCAGCTTGCTACCTCAACCTGCATCATATCACTTTGATGTATTTTCCTTGATATTTACATCTTTTAATTTACCATTATAATTATAGTTTATAATATGCACAGTGGGACTGATGTGCCTGGAATGTTATAGACAAATTAATTAAAAATGACAACTCCTTGCCCAAGGACTCTAGAATCTAAATTACACATAACCCTGCAAGGGATTGCAGTAAAGGATGAGAGGAAGGATGAATAGTGAAAGATCATTAAAGAGGATGATTTTCAGCCATCTATCATGTAAGTTGATTTAAAGAAAGAGAAGTTAACATGTTACAATATTCTGTGCATGATGTTAGAGCAGAGGCCATCGATGGGAGGCTGACAGAAAGAAGTTTAAAAGAGGGATATAAGTTGAATGAGTTTACATGGCCCATTGAATCAGAGACATTTCTCTAGGAATAATGAATGACCTGAAAAAAGAAGCAGAGTCACTTAGGGTAGGAGACATGAGAAGAAGCAAGACAACACACTGAACTGCCAATGGGAACAGTGTATGCAGAGAAACTGGGGACAAAAGAAGTCTTCATGAAGGCAAGAGAAAAACTGGACATAGATCTGAAAATTAATATTTTCATTTTTTTAGTTCCAATATGTTTACCCTCTTCTTGTGAAAGGTTTCTCTCACTTATTCCTCTTACTGAAAAGGAAAGAAATCCAGACAATGGTATTAAAAAGAGCATAGTTTTGCCACCCTTTCTTATGCTGAGGGGTATCTTGCTCCACAAGTATTTCCACTGATTTCAACGGGAATATTTACCACTAGTTGAAATTCTGAGGCACAAACTAACAGGAAAGCTTGGGCAGGGAGAAATTTCTTAGTCATTTCTCTTCTCGCTCTCTGCTCCATCTGGAACATAGCTATTATTAAAATATGAGTAGTGAAGGTTGCTACACTGGCATTTTGTTGTCCTCTGATTCATTTCAATTTTGGATACAATCCTGCAAAACCTTACTCATGTGAGTAATCCCAGTGACAAACTAGAAGTACTCACCTGAGTAAGGGCTAAAGACATGAGTCAGCTTTTGAAGGAAAGGCCTATTTGTTTTCTTATTTGAGTACGAATTCACAAAATGTTTTTGATAATGACAGGTACACTGGGTAATTATTTTTATATAGAAGTGAACATAATTTGGAGAAACATGAATTTCCAGGATAACATCTTGTGAAACTGGGTAATTATATTCTGCTGCACATTGCTCAAGAACTGGAATACTACTAATGGTCTAATAAAAATCTGAAAAGTAGATTTACTTTAGTAGCTTTTATTGTTTGAAACCAGCTGAGTAGATAATTAGAGCAATAATTCTGAATTTGGTTATAATTATTGTTTTTGTAGCAATTGGAACCTGACACAAGGCTGTTAAAAACAAAGAGCTAAAAGATAAAAAATTTACAGCCAGTCTTTCAAAAGTGCTCATTAATTTTGGGTGCCTTCATTTTTTGGATGTATAAAGAAACTTTGCATCTAATTTTCTGAGGTGCGGAGCACCTATACCTCTCACTGATTTATGATGGAATTGTGTGCTCAGCCACTTTAGGCACCCATGATTACCCATTATGTACTTATTCTTTTAAACACTGAAAATCTACAAAAATCTAATATTTATATACTATTTAGTAAATGCTTCCTTTTTCTATAGCATACACAATGTTAAAGAAATGGTTATCAGCAATGAAGAACTGATGTACTGTACCTTTAGAAAATATCTCATTTACTCTTTGGTTGCCATTAACCTTTCAATATCACTTTCCTTTTGAAAAGTGCTTGTGTACTAATAGTCTGTAAAATCATTTTTTCCTCCAACACCACTAAGATACGGGATTATATGACAAGTACAGGCAAAGCTCTCCCTAAGGCAAAGGGTTGTTCTGGCTCTTGACTCAGCAGACTTTCATTTTCCCTTAAAAGTGGCAATAAAAATACAGAACTAGCCAACTCAATATATTAACTATTAAGCAGCAGAGCCAACAAATGTTCTATTTTTCTGGGGAGGAAATTATGACAAGAATAGTAGGAAGCTATTTTTTTTCTGAGCTGGAAGTTCAGAATTGAAAAGTAACCTAAATAATCTAAGCCCTTATTTGTTTTTGGAATTCATACATAGAATATGTTTTGACATTTTTCCCCTGGTGCTGATTTTCAATGATCTTTTTTAATGTCTCCCAGAGAATAATGACAGTAGACCTGCAAGGCACAACAAAAAAAAACCCCAAAAACAAAAAACAAAACCCCCAAAACAAAAAAACCCAAACAAAACAAAAAAAACCCAAAACACCTCCCATACCACACCACTAATTTTCTTAACTATTGAATAGAAACACTTTCAAACTTTACAAAATGCAATATATATAGATAACAGATTATTTTAGCTGTCCAGTTTGTAAGGCTTAGTTTACACAATATTTGCCTTTGTTCTTTTTTAACCATGTGAAAGGAGTAATTATGGGACAGTTTAGGGGAAAAAATTGATTTCCTTTCCATCTCATTCAGTATTTTGTCTGGATTAGACAAAATGAAGACAATTTTTCCTTCAATATGCCCAGCATGAGTGACTGAGCATCATTATCCTCTAACCATCTTGCCACAAAAAAAATACCATTCACATATATATGAATTGGAAAATTCACATTCTTGAACAGTGTTACTTTTGAACAAACAGATGGCTCAATCTCATTCTCTGGATACAGAATAGAAACTAACAAATCAATACCTAGTAAATGTTTCTCATGTTCAAGTAAGTGTTAAAATAACAATTGTAATGGCCTGGGAAAAAGAAAGGAACATAACTGTGCTCTACAAAGACATTTTATTAGCATTCGTAGCACTTGAAAACGCACTTGCACTTAATGTTAGCATAATTGACTCATGGGCAAAATATAGTCAAATCTAGATATGTGATACTGGTATGGAATTGTGCTCAGGAATGGACCAGATTCTGACCTTTTCTTACATGAGGGATTTGTTAACTCCTCATATCTAAGTAATGCAGGTCTGCATTGGCCCCAATGATTGGGCCAAAGCATAGCGTTAAAAAAAAAAAGAGTGGAAAGTTCTTGCAGTCAACACCCTACAAAAGTACTCAAGGGGAAGAAGAGGTTCATGGTATTGATACAGTCACAGATTCAGACCCTAGGGGTATGCCTTTACAGCCAGGGCTGCACAGAACAATGCAACAGGATCGATTGAGTGGGCTTTGGTGATCCATTCAATCAATCCCAGAAGTGCTCTGTGGTTGATGCATTAAATCCACCCCTATCCCCAAAGAAGTAAGGCTGTGTTGGTTGAAGGGTGTCTCCCATCAATGCAGCACAGTGGAGATGCCATGGTACAACATAAGTAAGTTAATGGGAGATATACAAGCTACGTTATGACGGCAGAGTAGACCAGGCTTATGCATGGGATGATGATTGACTGACGTGAGCTATGCAGCTACCATTGAGAGGTGTTATGGTTAACTCTGAAGTACTAGAGCGAGCGAAGAGGGGGGCTGTAAAGGAGCTACTTATGGCTGATGACCCTGAGACTAATTCTCCACCAATGCTGTCTTCAATGTACTTTAAGGATCACTTTAAGCTATGCCAATAACATCCTATATCATACCAGCATACCTCCAACACCACCATAGGATCTACATCAATCCTTTACTCAGGGGCAACGCTTAGTTACCCACGTAGGACAGCTTTCCAACCTCTTTGTGTAACTAAAGCAGTGAAAGAGTCCATATAGAGACAAGTATCAGCACCCAAGAGTTTGCGCAACAACAGATAAACAACTCCTTAGAAATAAGCCATACAAAGAGAAGATAATGTTATAATCTTGGACAAAATAAACCTGATACATTATTGAGCATACATGATAATGTATTCATTGAATCAGTTATCTCACTGATTCTGTGAAGCAATTAAGAAAATGAGTTGCAGTACAGTTTTCAAAAAAAGAAAATAAAAATTCCCAACAACCAACTGAAACAGAATTCTGAAATAAAATTTTGCATCTGCTTAAAGCAAATGAAGCAACAAGGCACATCTATAACAATGAATTTGCAACCGCACTTCAAATCTGCTATTATAATCATACACAAGAGTAACAGCCCAGCTTGCAACAGGTGGATGTAAAAATAAGAAACTAACATACCAACGCCGACTACTATGAAGTAGGTATTGCTATATCTGGTTTATAAATACAGACACAAACACAAAAAAATTAACAGACTTCTCCAAGCTTATAAAGGAAGTCCATAACACAGCAGGGAAGTCTCTAATTCTTAGTGCCAGTCCTGTACTCAGTTCAGATTGCAGATAACACACACATTTGCTCTATATTATTTCTGTATAAAAGATGGACACATGCTGTACAATAGACAAATAACTACAGTGCCAAGAAGCTTGGAATTTTGCTTACTGTCAGGTATTGACAATATTAATAGTATGCTTATACTCATGGATAATGCTGAAATAATTATAGGGCAATTTATGCCTCCTCTGGCTATTAGAATTTTGAGATGAGGGGAATGCTCTTAATTGTAGTGAGGAATGATATATGCATAACTAGCAAATCAAAGTACAATCATAACCCTTCTTGGTTGAGGATGGAGAATGTCATGATTTTCCTAGTGGAGAATTAAGAAGTGAGCTGTTCAGATAAAAAGTTGCTCCCTAACACTAGTCAGTTAGCAGCTGATGTGCCAATTTTTATCCTCTCCACTGTAGCATTCGATATTCTCATTATTTAATTAAATATATATTTTTTTCTGATTCCCTTTGAGTTCTTGGCCTTAGAAATGCCTTGTGGGGAAGAGATGCACTGAGTAAAAAGCAGAGGAGTAGCCGTGTTAGTCTCTATATAGCAAAACACAGTGCACCTGACGAAGTGGATTTCAGCCCATGAAAGCTTATGCCCAAAGAAACTGAAAGTCTTTAACGGTACTTTCATTGTTTTTACTGAGTAAAAATGTATTTCCTTTTATCAGTTTTGAATTTGTCATCTTTCAGTTTAATTGCCAAGCCTCTGTATTTTGAGAGAATAACTGGACTACATGCGCTAATTTCCTCATACTATTCATTATTTTATATAATTTTGTTATGGCCACTCATTTGTCTTCCCTCTACATTAAACAACACAACAATCCTTTCCACTCCCCTCACATGGAAGTCTTTTCTTCCTCTAAATTGTTTCCATTTCCCATCTCCAAACCCCATCATAATGGTACAGATAGAATTTGGATTTTTTTTCTACTTCAGCACATCTAGCTAGAAAGCCCAGGCCCCATCCTCTACTGAGAATCCCAAATCCCCTAGAATCTTTCTGTGGTTTGGTTACCAGGGAATTACCTTGCACCTCTGAGCATGCAGGTGTAACATGCAAAATTCAGATTAATGAAGACATAGCTCAAATCTTTTAAATATTGATTATGAAAGAAAATAGATTAGATAGGTTAGGTGGAAGGAAAGCTTACTCACCTTATGCAGTAATTGAGGATCTTGAGATGTATGTCCCAGTGGGTGCCCCACTGTAGTTGGGGCAGCATCTTTGTGCCTGAAATTGGAGATCTTCAAAAGACATGACCATTGGATGACCCATGCACACCCTCCTCGCTTGTGCAATGCATGCAAAGTATGTAAAGTGCTGTGGGGTCAAACAACCTTCAATTCATGCTCTGCCATAGAGCCCATTTGTTACGCTCTGAAGCAGAGGGTAAGAGGGCGGATAGTGGAGTGCCCATGGGGCACACATCTCAAAGAACTTCAATTACTGCACAAGGTAAGTAACCACCTCTTCTTCTTTGAGTGATGTCTCCAAGGGTCTTCCACTGTAGTGACTAAAAAGCAGTGCGCCAACCTTTCAGAGCAACTTGTACAACCAAGGATAGTGTCTGCAGAAGAATCCTGCATAATGGCATAGAGTTGGGTGAATGTATCTGAGGACACCCATGTCGCTGCCTTGTATATGTCAATAATTGGAACATTGTTAAGAAATGCAGTGCAAGTTGAGAGTGCTCATGTGCAGTGTGTTCTTATCAAGGTAGGAGCCTGTTCGTTATAAAGTCCATATGAGAGGCGAATGCAACGTGAATTCTATTAAGAGAGATGCTGTTTTGACATAGCATTGCCCTTGGACTTCTCATGGTACGAATAGATGTGATGACTTTCTGAATGGTCTAACTCCATCTAAGTAGAATGATAACGTGCACCTTACGTTCAGTGTATGGAAAGCTGCATCTCATTGGTTACTATGTAGTTTGGGGGGAAAAATTGGGGTGGTGTATATGTTGTTTCAAATGGAAAGATCCTATGATTTTGGGTAGAAATTTGGGATATGGTCAAAGTGTCATTTTGTCTTTATAAAACACATTATACAGCACATGTGCCATGAGGGCTGAGAGTTCTCCAGCCCATTGGGCCAAGACGATGGCAACAAGAAGGGCAGTTTTCATACCTAGATGTAAATGTGAGCATTTACCCTTGAGTCAAATGGGGGTCTCATCAAAAATCTAGGTTTGGTTCCCAGAAAGGGATGGGGGTATCTCATATCTATGG
>ML685831.1:6495517-6528207 GCA_007922175.1 Pelusios castaneus
TTGTCTTTCTACAATAGACTAACACGGCTACCCCTTTGGAATCTGTTTTAGTTGGAGAAGGTAATCCAGAATGAGTGGTTACAGAGCATGAGCTGCCTCAATTGGCCTAAAGGCACACCAATGTTGGAATCTATTCCATTTATGTGTGTACATGTATCTAGTGGTATCAAATCTGCTATGTAATAAGGTGTGTTTTACTGGGTCAGAGCAAGCTAATTCCAGACCCTTGAAGGATCCATGCTTTCAGATGGAGTATTTGTGGGTTGCAGTAACAAGCATGCCCAGTGTAAGGAGCCTTCCTGTGAAAGGAGCCACTATGCCAGAGGAAGGTTGATAGGCTGGCATAGCATCATATGAAACAGATGTACCATATTGTCAAGGTCATGTTGGTGCTATTAGTATGATGTGGCATTGCTCTTTCTCTATTTTGGATTAGACTCAGAACAGGAAGGGAAAGAGGGGAACACATTCAGTAGTGGTATGTTCCAAATCATGAGAAAATCATCCCTCATTGATCCTCATCCCAGACCTGCCCTGGAGCAAAATTGGAGGCAATGGGTATTCTGTTGGGACACAAAACAGGTCTATGGTAGGATGGACCATTGATAGAATATTGGTTGGAGTGGTTTCTCATTTGTATTTGTTGGAAATGGTCCTGCTCCATGTATCCACCAAGATGTTCTGATGCCTGAGGAGGTATGCAGTTGAAACAGAGATGTTGTTTTGGACACAAAAGTTCAATAATTGATTGTTTCTGAATATTGAGAAGGGGATTTTGTTCCTCCCTGCCTGTTGATATAGTACATTCAGGGGAGATTGTCTGTCAACACTCATCCTCTGATGTTTGAGGAGTGGTAAGGAGTGTCAGCAAGTAATGCAAACTGCTCTTAGTTCTAAAAGGTTGATCTGAAGAGTGGATTTGGGGGTGTCCATCTGTTCTGTATCTTGTGTTTGAGAAAATGTGCTCCGCAGGTGATGAGAGAGGCACCAATGATTAAAATCATGGTAGCTGAGAGTTGGAGAAAGGGAACTCCAGCTCAAACATTGTTGGGATGAGTCCACCAGAGCAGAGAGTCTTTGATTTGTCTGGGCACGGATAATAAATTCTACACGTTGTGTTTGTGAGGAAGGTATGCAGTGCAGAGCCAGCCCTGGAGATATCACATATGTAATCTTTCATGTCTGACCATGAAAGTTGCTGCTACCATATATCCCAGGAGTTGGAGGCATGAGAGTGCTGAAATCTGGGAGCACACTTTTGTTTGAGATCAGGTCTGGTATGGCTGTGAACCTGTGAGATGGCAAAAATGCTCCTGCTTGTATGGCTTCAAGTTGAGCTCCAACAAATTCTAGTGTTTGCACTGGTTGCAAAGTGGATTTTTTGAGGTTCATAAGTAGACTTGGCTTTTGAAAACATTCATCATTGTCTGAACTACTCTAAGTGCTTTGGAGCTATCAGGAGAGATCATGATTCCTCTCTTTCTTAAGTGGGACACAACCACTGCGAGTACTTTGAAAAATAACTGTGGCACTGTTATTATTTGAATTGGTAGGTAGGTAGTGGACAGATGCAAGCCTGCCCACTGCTGAAGATCTTCCCCCCACCTAAGGGGAGGAGTCACAAATCCTGGGATTCAGCTGATTACAGGGGACAACAAATGATAAAATAGGGATGGGCAATAGGGTCAAAGGTACAAAAGGAGGGAACCAGATGTTACCAAAAGACAGGGAGTCCTTGGTAGCTTGCTCGATGCTACCCAAGTAACCCCACTTATTCTACCCTGAATTAGGCGTCTATCAGCCCGGACAGTACCCCTTGAGAAAAGATCAAGACTGTAACGCTGTTTAACAAAACCAAGATGATGATTTTATTCTAACAGAACACAAGTTATAGAAACAGAGTAAAAGTTCCCCCAAAATCCCCAAAGCAATAACTGAACCTTTCCTCCCACCAAAGGGCCCTCAGCATTTACGGTTTCTCTTCTCCCTCGGGGAGCTGGGGTACCGATCGTCCGAAATAGTAGGGGAGTGTCCAAGAATCGAGTCCAAAGTCCAAAGTCCAGAGTCAGTCCCGTCTGCTTCAGGATCCAGGTCCGGGGTCCTCCAAGCTTGAATCGTCTGCTTCTCGGCCTGGTCCGATGAGTCATGGTGCGTGGTCTGTGTATACGGAGCCGGGCTGCCTCTCAGATGGACAGCAAGAAGCCTCTGTAGCCTGAGTGCTTTATTAAGTTCATTGGCCAATCATGGCCCTGGGTTTTCCCGCCGTTAGAGTCCTCTTTGCACTCAGCACGCAAGTTTTTGTGCACACTGCCCGCTTCTGTTGTGCACACGTCCCTAACTGAGGCCTGTTGCTGGGCAAGCTCTCCACCCTGGCCAGACTTGGCAGCCTGCCAGTTCACCTCAGCCTGAACTGTCACTCATGGCGTCCATTTTATAACCATTTTCAACATTAACTTTTAACAGAAGACTAAAAGTATTCCCAACAATTCCCCTCCTTAATGCCTGAAGGCAGCATGTAACTTGATGACTTCAGTGCATTACCTTACTTGAGTCTCCCTTTAATCCACACTGTAAAACATACCAGATACAGAATAATGCAGAACTGTAGTACCAAATAAACAATTCCAGCAGGGGTCCCAAATCCAGGTAGGGTTAGACCAAACCCTAGCCACCCTTGCCTATTTCTTGCAGCACTCTGCACTTTAGCCAAGACCTCTATAATTTGGTCAGCGTCATGTTTGACAGTAATCAATGTGTCCTTCCCATGTTGTTCCAGCTCCTTAAGGTAAGTATCCATGTCAGGGTGATTTGCTAATCCCTTTAGCACCTTTATGTCTATCCCAAGGGAAACCGGGATGACTTCTTGGTATAAATCATATTTCATTTTTACATTATCAGGGTTTCTATACATCATTTTATATTCCCAATCACATCCTTTTACAGAGTTGATGTTACATAAATACAAGTTCAAGTGTGCATCATGTTCTATATAGAACTCCCCGTCGATCATAAACCCCCTACACCAACTCCTTATGCAAATACAACTCATTTGCTTCTAACAACACTGTTTCTTTGGGGTTTCCTGGTGTTACCCTATAGTCACACACTCCTTCCTTTGGGTTTAAGCAACCATCATCATGCTCTAGAAGCTCAGTTTCGCAAATGTAACCTGCTGTACCCTCCAGTACGCATGCTTCTAATGTGGTAGTTTTCCAAACCTTTTCCTTTTTATATGCCCATCTAGGCAAATTTATTGGCATCAACGTGGAGCTATTTACATTCCTATAGGAGCTACGGGATAGATCCTTACGTCATCTGCCTTCTTTACAGTTACCACATAAGCTATGACCTTATTAGTTCTGCAGATCCATGGCCATCACTAAGGGGGTTAGGGCCCAGGGCCAATCAGCCCACACACACACTGGGGGAAGGGCAGGTGGGCCAGCCTAGAGAGGCCGGGCCTAGAGTACCCACCCATCCCCTGAACTGGCTGCACCGCCCCCGAGGCAGAGTGGGCTGGCCCAGAGGCCATGCTCTGCTTTCCCACCTCGTCCATGGGGCCCACTTGCCATCTAAGGCAGTGGGGAGTGGGTCGGCCGAAGTGCAGAAGTGAGGGGGCAGTGCCCCACTGGAAGCGGGACAGCGCAGGGCCCATGTAAACAAGGGGCTCGGAGTGATCACCAGTCGCTCCCCACCCCCCCGGGGCAGCCCTGACCAGACCCTATTGGAGGAGCCTTTCTGAGAGAGATAGGGTGGTGCCCTAACTCACAACGAGAGCCAGAAGCGTGAGTCCCACTAAGCAGAACTGGTGGTTTGCCACACTAGATATAAAAATATTAAAACGCTGAGAAAAATAATCATAGGCTTAGCAATTAAAATGTAAAGATCAGAATCATAGCTATCAATAGCATCAATTTGCAACATTTATCTATCAATGAATTTGTGCCAGTTTTGTAAGTACATCATACTTGCCATTGGGTTTCTGCCCTGAATTCTGAATATATTAGAATGAAAAGGAAACCGACTATAGTTCTCTACTCTTGTTACTCTGGGACACTTCCTTTGATGTTGATGAGAGTGCCATAGGTTTCCTCCTCAGCTGATATTCTTCACTGTTTCTCATGGCTGATTCCACAGGCAGAGACAACCATCTCTGCTGGGGGCCTCTCTCTGTCCCATCCTTTCTCAATAGTATCACAACTTCCGTTACCTCAGTAGTAGAGAGAAAAAACATCATGTGGTGGAGAAAAGTGGGAATCTCAAAGATAGGAAACAAAGATGAGAAGAAAAAAGAGGAGATAAAAGGTAACAGAGTTAAGTGGAAAGTAGGACACCATAAGGGGAAGGTCAGTGTGCTAAAAAGAGCTAAACTTCATCAGGAGATTAAAAATTATTGCACCCTCTGCATGACATTAGGTAGTGCTATCCTTTTGGTGACTCTCAGTGTTGTTTAGATTGGGATTTAAAGGTGTGATATGAGTTACCTAATTTAATCTAATTAACACCTTCTAAAATGCTAAGCAAGAGAAGCAATTAGACTTTAGCACATGCTAAAATCATTGAGTTAAAATTAAATTGTGTTTACATTAGTGTTAAGTGGGGTTTTCAATCAAGTTATGGTATCTAACTTAATGGACAAAAAGTACATTGACTCCTAGAGCTGGTTTACACTTAAAACATTACAGTGATTCAGTTGTATCACTGTAGCGCTTCAGTGAAGACACTACCTATGCCAACAAGAGAGGTTCTCCACCTTCCTGAGAGGCAATAACTAGGTTGATGTGAGAATTCTCCTGTTAACTTAGGCTGGTGTAACTATCTCTCTGGATGTGAAAGATCCTCACCCCTGTCCAACATAGTTAAACCGACCTAATTCCCAGAGCAGACGCTACTAATTCCCTAGTGAAGACCAGGACCTAGTCTAAACTAGGCCGTAAACAGCGTTGGACAATAAAAGAATGCAATCAAGCTAGATTGCAAAAGGATCAATATTATTTATAGTCTTTTCCCCCTTTGTTGCTGTTTTAAATTAGTCAATCTGTTTTAACCCTCTTCAGAGGTGTTGCAGTCATTGTATGTGGTGTAGTAGCCATATTGGTCTCAGGATAGTAGAGAGATAAGGAAGGTGAGGTGATAACTTTCATTGGACCAACTTCTGTTGGTTAGAAAGACAAACTTTTGAGTTTACATAGAGCCCTTCTTTAGTTACTATTGAAATAATATATTATATAAAGACTGGAAGGCAGAGAATTCTGAAGAACACAGGAGAGGATCAACAATATTGCAATGCTTGCTGAAAAGTGTTGAAAGCAAGGAGAAAGGTAAAATGGAAATGGCTGCTGTAAAGGCTGTGTAATCGCAACATATAAATCCCCTACTAGCTGTACAATTACGGGGAATGTTGAGGACACTTTGAAATAGTTTAAACAGCAATCTGAAATATATATGAAAGCCCCAGGGGCTAATGGAATGCAAGATTAGCCAAAAATTGCATTTCTTTTTAATGGTGGCTGGCTCAGAATCACTGCATATGCAAATCATGCTTCATACATTGAGATAGGAGGAGAAGGAAAGGGAAAGAAAACTGTGAAGAAGTAATGAAAAGATCTCAGGAATAGTATCTTAGAAAAAAATGTTAACTATGAAAAATATACTTTCCAGATAAGGATCCAGAAAGAAGGTGAAGTAACAGACAAATGTGTCTAATTAGATATGCTCTAGGAATTATTTTGGGGAAAGTTCTATGACCTAGGCCCTATGGTATACAAGAGGTCAGAGACTAGAACACCACAAAGCTGTATTCTAACCTCGAAATCTATAAAAATGTCATTCTGAGAATTTGGAATATTAAAATGTCTCCATGGGGTAATAAAAAAAGGATACTCAGGGACACAGACATAACATATTAAAAGTAATATTCATACACCATGCAACAGAACAAACATCAATGCAAGACCTTAAAGTAAGGTACAGATAGAGGCATAGTTTGAAGGGGACCATGGGGAGATACTGCCCTCCTCCCACACTGCAAACCGCAGGCATTCATAGAATTTGCCCGGCACATGCAGCCCTCTTGGTCCAGCTGGAGCTGTCCATCCCCAAACATTGAAGTCAAACTACACCTATGGGTACAGAGCATTTAATATCTGTGGAAATTTACAAAGAAAGACTGCAGAAAAAAATACAAAAGGAAAAAACCCTACAAAACAAAGAACACCGTCAGTCATGAGGAAACTAGCAAGAGCACAGAAAATGTCCAGCATTCAAACAAATATGTAGGCACCAATAAAGCCAACTATTTTAACAATGTTCAGACAAAGCAGTAAAATCAATGAGTTATAAATAGAATACAGAGGTTCTTATAGTGAAGGCGAGGGGTTGTTCACAAACACCTTACAGAGAGAAATGCAAAAGCCTACCTAATAAAAAAAAATACACACAAATGGACTACATGAGACAGGATCAGAAGTAAATGTAATAACAGATCCTGAAATCGACTGGTTCAAAGAAAATACAAAGCTCAAAAATGAAATTGAAATCTTCTGGTGAATGCAAATTTCACTCTGGACTAAACATGAACAGTGAGATACAAAGACAAAACAAAAGCTTTACTGAGGAATTATGCATAGGTGAAGTGCATGGTGTAGTTAAAAGGGAGTTTAAAGGGAGTATGCCCTAAGAAATCAGAACGACTGATGAAAACCAGAACTAGACAGAAACACACTGTAAGGGTAAGGAATATGGCTGCCCTCTGAGACAGACACACCGGGTATGCCAATCCCCCACAAAGGGGCAGGAACAGGAGCTCCAACCCAACCTGACAGGAAGTAGGGGGGTGGAGCAGGGAAGGGAAGTATAAAAGGGCAGGCCTCTCCCTAAGTTAGCGCCCAGCAGGCATTTAATTTAGGAAGAACTGGGCTGCCTTATCCCAGGGACGTAAGCCCCACCAAGCTTCCAAAGAGGCCTGCCCCAGACTCCCCATGGCCTAGGGACCGCAGGACCACCCTGAGTGGCCAATGGCTGGAAGGCCAGAGGAGGCACAAGGCCCCTGGGATCTGAGAGCAACCCTCTGCCAAGGAGCCAGGTGGCCAGCACCCTGACCTGGAGCTCTGGGAGCCTGAGACGCCAATCTGCCCCTGCTACCTTGAGGAATTGCCCTTGGCTGAGGAACTGGAGGAACAGCCCGTAATCCCAGAGCTTTGTGGGCTGAGCCACCGGCGGAGCCCCATGACCTGGAAGAGCTGCCCTCCTCAGGGACTCTGAGACGCTGCCAGGCTTACCACCACCAAATGAAGCTGACGGGTTTGGGAACTTCCCAATGGCTGAATATCCAGGCGTCCTGTAGGAGCCCCAAGCCAGGTACCCCAGGGAAAAAGGGGTAGGGGAGAGCAACCTAGCCCAGTGGTCACTCAGTGGGCCTTGGCATGGCTGACCATGGGGGCAGAGTGTTTCGGTGGGAGCTCTGCTGCCCCACACCAGAGACACCCTGTCACTACCTGGAGTGTTTGAGCCGTCCTGCCATAACCATTGAGGTTTACAAGTGTATTCCTTCCCCTGTGTGACCCTGTTACCCAACCCTGATGGTGATATTGACTTTCTGTGCTGCCTGCCCCACCCTGCCTGAGGGCCAGCAGGCTGTTATATAGAGAGACTCGCCCTCCCCAGGGCTAGAGACTGCTGCCCGCTCCGCCCTGCCTGAAGGTGGGGAAGGGACGATGATTACAACACAAATTGCATGATATGAAGATATAGGCACATGAAAGGGTTGTTTTGTGGTGACATACAGATACAGTTATGGGACAACATAGCTGTTATAAAACCTTTGGTGTTCCACAAGACTTAATAAAATGTTAGAGGAAGATATGTAAGATATAAGAGCAGATATTATCCATAGAGAATGAAGACCATTGGGATGGTGGGGGAGGACAGATGATAGGCTCAGATTTCATATCATCTTCATAAGTTGAAGAACATTTGTACTTAAAATTAAGTTCTAGAAAGGAATTAAATGTATGCTGAGAATTCAGCAGTGTCAAATTCAGAAGTGTTTGAGATGCGTTGGCATGATTTTGGCAGATTCTCTGCATTTTCAAAATACCATTTGACAGATTCTGATTCTTAATAATGTTTGTCAGAATAAATTGGGCACTAGAAATATTGCTCTGCACAATGTCCTAAATAATAGAATTTCTCCTACAGAAGTTGAAGTGTTTTCTAATGGGCAAAGGCTGGTTGAACTATGAAAGTTTCTGGACTTCCATAGTTTCAGATATGCAAGATATGCATATGAATTTCTAGATACTTGTCTGAACTCCAAGTCTTTGGGCTTCTCCCATCAATAGTTTTGTTTGTGTCTTAAATATCCTTAAGCTTTTGAAAGAGTCTATCATTGTGACAAGTCAGTCATTTATGGATTAAACATCTGCAGGCAGGTCTCAGAAGGAATCCCAACAATGTCATGATGTATGGTGAAAACAATGCAGGAATCAGACTTTTGGGGGCCCAATACAACTACCAGTAGTTGGTTTCGGTGGAACTTGGGTCGGGCTCCTCCTTTGGTAGGAGAAAGCTCTAAGAATAACTTCTAAGCTGTATAAAAGTTCTGAGGTCCTGATAATCAGCATTTCATTCATTTAAATTACCTACCAAGGGAACTAGTGCTATGTTTGGGGACGTAGTTACTGCTAGAGTCCCAGTTTGAATATTGTCCATAGAAAATGTTTTTAAATATTGTCAACATTAAATATAAATAGCCAAATTAAATGAAGTACTCAAAAGTTAGGAAATGAAAGAATTAAGGTTCTCTTTGTAATCTCCATTTTGCTCACGAGGGCAACTACATTATGAAATAGTGCCTTAATTTCATAATCACATACTAATTTTTCCACAGAACTCCAGCTTCATTCAGTGCACAGAACGGGAGGTGCTCACTTTACATTTTTTTTTTTAAATCATACTGAAAAACTGCCCTTGTTCAATGTGTGGCTCTATGCCCTATTTACTTCAGTCTGTCATAATGCTCTGAAGATCAAATACTTTTCAGAGGGCATTTCTATGGAAATCACCACCATAATGTCTCAGTGCTTCTTAAATATTAATGAAATTATTTTCACAACATACATGTGAAGTAACGGGATGGTACGATCCCCATTTTACAGATGGGAGGTTGAGGCACAGACATATTAAGATCAGACGTATCCACTAATTTTGGATGAGACATATGGAGACCTGATTTTTCATAGCATGTAGCATTATATAGCACTTTATACGTTCAAAGGTCAAACACCCAGAGACTAGCAGCTCTGAGCATTCAACGATTCTGTATTTTTAATTAAAACCCATTCTTTTCACTTTCTTTTCAATTTATGCTTAGGCCTTTTCACCAACAGCATTTCCTCTACAGCTTGTGAAGCATCCTCATTTCCCACTGATTTCACTTGGAGCTTCTAGTGCTCAAGACCCCTAAAAATCAGGCTGAACATGTGTTTCCTGGCAGCTGAGCTGAGAAACTATTATATATATATATTGTTTTCCTCTTATTTTGTCATCAGTTCTTCCCATAAATGGCATTATTTTCAAAGATGTATAACATTGCTGTAAAACTTATTCCGGGCTAGGGAGACGGCACAAAGTTTGTGAGGGAGTGATAATGAACAAAGTTTGAAAAACCACATGCTGGTTGCCATTCTAAGCAAGAGGACTGGAAAAACAAAATATTTGTGGCTTTACAATTTTTTGGTGGTCTCAGAATTCAAGCACTAAAGTGCTGGTCCTGCAAAAGATTTATGTGTAGACTTACTTTTATCCTCAATAGGTCTACTCATTTAAAAGGTCTGTACTATTAAAGAACCCTGATGTATAACGATGTGAGGGATTTGCCTCTTCTGAAATGACAGCCTTCAGGATCCATAACTAGGCATAATCACTTGGAGCAGGAACTATGCAAAGCAGCCTGTCTGAAGAGAATCCCCAGAAAGCACATCCCCTCCCCCCCACACACACTATCTACGTGATGTGCTGAAGGTGGGAGAGGACAGGAATGGGCGTCCCCCAGTGTGTCATGCTATAAAGTATATTGGGTAATGCCATCACCTATAGAGCAGCCCGAAACACTGTCTAATTTGTGCAGGGGCTTGCACTCTTCTCAGGAGCAGCCCAGAATAAAGAGATGACAAAGATGACTCAAAGCAACCATTGCCCACCCTCCTACAGGATTGCAAATTCTATGCTGCACCTCCCAGAGGTACAATGCAGAATCTCAGCCAGTACATTTCTTGTTACAGAAGACTGAGGTCTGGCTTACACTACACCATTAGGCTGACGCAAGGCAGTTTATGTTGACATAGTTACGGAAGTGTCTTCACTTAAATTTCACCTTCCACTGTAGCATTGGGAATCGCTCACTTGCTGGTGGATTCTCTGTATCTTAAAGTCTTTGAATCGTGATTTGAGGACTTTAATAACTCAGTCACTGGTTAGAGGCTTATTGCAGGAGTGGGTGGGTAGGGTTCTGTGGCCTGCATTGTGCAGAAGGTCAGACTAGATGATCATATCAGTCCCTTCTGACCTTAGATTCTATGAATATCGTGTTGACGTAAGTGCCTCTCTCTCTGCCAATTTAATAACACCACCACCCTGAGTGGGGCAGAGTCATGGTCAATTCAATTAGGTCAATGCAGTGTCAGTGTGAACACCTACATCGACTGTTACTGGCCTTTAGGATCTCTCCCACAATGTTCCACGGTGTACGCTCTGGTCACCATTGTGAGCTCCACTGCCCAGGAGTTAAGCAGACAGGAAGCCACTCCCCCCTTATAAAACCCTGTGAATTTTTGAAATTCCTTTTCCTGATTGCCTGGCTTGGTGAGCAGCAGGTGTGTACTGTTGAGTTTAACTGTGCAGCTGACCATGCTGACTAAATGTTCCAGACTGCTCCTGTCTGTAGCATACAAGAGATGTTGAAACTCTTGGGCCTGCAGGAAGAAGCAGCTGTGCAGGCATAGTTCTGATCCAATCATACAAACATGGACATCTGTGTGCAAATTGCTCAGGGGATGAAGGAGAAGAGCTACAGTAGGGACCAGCAGTGCACACGAAAGCCAAGGTTCTGGGACGGGAAAACCAGGGGACCAAGATAGCGAACAATTACTCTGGTGCAGAGCTGCAGACCTGCTGTTTTTACAAAGAGCTGCTACCATACCCAAGAGCATCTGGGAGACTTCTGAGGAGCCTGAATCCCAGGCCCCTGCCATGAACAGCAAAGAGGTGGAGGATGAGAAAAAGGTGGCAATGGAAGGAGATAGGTGACTAGGAGAGCCAAGATTTGCTCATTTTTTACTTCTGCTAGTAGAGGTAGTGGAACAACCAATAGAGAGAGTGCTGCTATCTGTTTCTCATTGCCCTCTAGAGTTAGCCAGAGGATCCCATGGAGCAATTTGTTTATGTGCCTGGGATGCCTTATCTTTATATTTTATTGCTGGTATAATTGTGTCACAAATAATCTAAAGATTACTTAAATATAACTGGGTATGTTTCTTATTCTTTATTTAGGTTGCCAGCACCTCTAGCATTTTTAAATGTCTCCTCTCTCTGACGAAAATGTAGTGCCAAAGAAGCTTTCAAAACTCTTCAGTTGAAGAAAAAAAGGAAATACACTTTATGTGGATTATTCTAAGATACAGCCTGACCATTCCATTATGCATCCTACTTGAACAAAATTAATTATCCCCCACTGGATTTGCAATTGCAAGTACAAAGAGAGCAAATTTAGTTATCCTACTACTTCTGAAAAAAAAAAATCTGTGAACCATCATATAGGCCAATTAAAAGTGTATATACTGGGTTTAAATACAAGATTTTAAACAGCATACTTTAACAAAAACACTAAGTTTCAACTGCTATTTTAAAATTTTTATCACTGTATAAGCAATTCACTGTTGAAAGGTGAATTTAAGGCCAGACTGTTCTTTTATTAGTATCACACTTTTCTACATATAGTAAATAGCCAGAGCATGCCATGTCACTGAGATTAGAAAGTGACCTTAGTCATTACATTGGTTTTTCTTTAAATATAAGGATAGTCTATTTAAAATGTAAGACCCATCTTCTAATCTCAGAGATGCAACACACAGCTAATATGCATATAAAATATAGATAGTAATATAATATATGTGCATTAGCAGATTTTTTGAGTGATTTAACTTTATTTGGCACTAAATCTTCAGAAGTAAGAATAGCTGTGTTGGTATTGCTACTCTAGAAACCTATTCTATTTTAATACCTGGGGGAACAAGATTTACATGTTTAAATTCTCTGAATCCTAATGGGAGTTAGTCATTAAATGTCAAGAGGAAATGATCTATTAATATGTAAGCGTACAAAATTAAATAGTATTTTGACAAAAGTTGGACATCAATTCATTCTAATTACAGGTATGGTTTTCCATTTAAAGGTGCCAGATAAAACTGGTAAAATATTTTTTTCTTTTTAAGTTATTCTGAATGTTCCAGTACCAGGTTTTTAGAAATCTGTAACTGTTTTATAAAGCAAAGTGCATCAGCTGCGCAGCTCCATTGTACCACTGATTTTTATGCAGAACTAAAATCAGCTATAGTCAAAAGAGAGTTTGACCAAACAAAACAAAAATTAAAACCCCACGGTGACAGAATACAGATCTAATGTGAGATAAAGTGTCATATGCTCACACAATAATACAATGTTGGGATGTAAGAAGGTCCTCTCTCCTGGTGAGTTTGAGTCACAGTGTCTCACAGTGGATTCATAGATTATTGCAGTGAATAACTTACACATGGCTGGAATACATTCAAAAGGGGAAAGTTTAAAGTTTGTTCTTGCAGATTGTGCATCATAAATGCTCAACTTCTTGTATAATTATACTGCAATGACTCCTATGCACATCCTGTGAAAAGCCCCATTGATTAACAGGCTCCCAGATGAACTGTTTGTGTAATTATTTCCTTGGGCCAAGATTTTCAAGCATGTCTTCATGAAGTTAAGTACTGAAATCCATATCCAGATAAAAATCATTGTTCTCTAAGGACAAATATCCCTGGTGGTACATTCTTGATTGGGGAATACCCACTCACCCACCCTCACTCTTCCCTAAACTATTATTAGCTTGTTGTAACTAATGGAACTAGGCCTGATTTGTTGTGATAACTCCATTGCCTTTGTGCTAATCATTTTCAATGACTGCCATCTAGTGGCAGAAATATGAAATTAGAACAGCAAAAATAAAAAATAATACAAGCATTTTTTTTCTGTAAATACATTCTAATATGCTGATTCTGAAATATTTTAAATACATATTGTTGCATTTCACCTAAATTACTTTGACAGTGTAGTCCCTGTAATATTATTTGATAGGAACAAAGAATCCTCTGTAAAAAAGCACTATTTAGGACCATCTGCAGACCAAGGAGGGCTTCTGTACCAATACTGATACAATTTTTTTTGGGGGGGGGGAGGGGAAATCAAACGTTTTTTCAGGCATTCACTGCCATCTGTAATATAAGTCTTAGCAGAAGGATTGGATCCATAATTACAAATGAAGGGAAAAGATGTGCAAATTTGCCCAAGGTTTAACACCAATAAGCACAGTTTTATAATATATTTAAGCCTTAATTTACTCATTTGTCTGTCTCTTTTCAAATAATTATTAACTAAGTAAAATACTGGTCATTCTAGTGAGTATAATACTTTACAAATACATACTAGATAAACAATTTTCTTATATCATACATTGGTATTAATTCTGTAAATATTGTTTAAATATGTTTTCCTTTATCATAAAAACGAATAAAATATTCAGTTATATGCCCTTTATTCTTTTCTTTTCAAAGATCTACCTTCAATAATGTATAGTTCTTCCTTAAAACGCCTATGGGGTCTTTATGTAAGGAATACAACTTCAAGTCAATTTAGTTTGCCGGCAAAAAGACTACAGGATTGGCCACTACAGCATTTTCTCAAGTTAAATATAATCTTTGTCTTTTCTTTATGTTGTTTAAAAATAAAAGCATTTCTAACATAAATTCAAGACAGTAAGAAAGGGAGCAAAAATCAGTGGTAGTCTCTGAGGTTAACGAAATAGCAGTGACCAAATCTAAGTTTGCCATACATTTTGTTCAGGGTATTGCTTTGTAAAGGCAGTAAAATAGGTGTAAACAATCTTTAACACACTCATAGAAAGGTTTGCCAGCAAGTTTAGAGCATGAAACCCACAGGAATCCATTCTGGATTACCCTTTTGTTAGCCCCTGGATAATATAATACAGGTTTGGAGAAAAAGCTCAGTTATTCTGTCATAACAAAGGTCTCAACAATGCCCTAAGGTATCATTCCTGCAAACACCTATACTTTTAAGTAATATTAGTCATGTGAGTAGTTAGTGTCAATATTAGTAACAGAAAGGTTTAAGATGCTAATTCAAAATCCCTGATATATACATGTATATACTGATAGGTAATGAAATATCAAATACCCTCTACAGAAGTTCTGTTTGTTGTTATAATTCTGTATCCATTTAAAGGCCAGAGGTGAAATCCTGATCAATTTCTCATTGAATTCAGGCCAGAATTTCTCTGAATGTGAGTGATTTGTGCAGAATCATGTATATGTGAGGAATACAAAACATATAATTTTATCTATTTACTAGAAGCAGCAATTTATTAATTTTATTATTATACTCTAACATCGCCGTAAAATATAATGAGGCAGAAATTTATCATAACTGCTCTTGCAAATGGGGTAAATTTTGAAACTTTCTAGCTCTTAAATTCATAGGAAAATTTAAAGTAGAGTATATAATGCCCCTCAGAAATAATGTATAGATACAGTGACAGATCCCTCCCATCCCTTTTAGAACGTCAAAGCACAGATCTCCCAATGTACTTGTGGGCAACTTCATAATTTAGCCCTTGGTTACAGTGGTAGCTTCTTAGGAGTAGTGGGAATTTTGCTTGAAGAAGTAGTGTAGGATTAGGTCCTTGAAGTGAGTTTCCATTTATATTGAAATGAAATGAAAGTACTGGAATCAGTACACATCCTGCTTTCTCCTGCAAATTGGGCTTAACAGAGTAGGACTGTCCTTACAGAATTAGGACCAAGTGGGTAAAAAAGAAATATATTAGAGTAACTGAAAAAAAGTATTTTTTTTCTAATTCTAGTTCTAATCAGTTTGTTCTGTGAACTGAATTCCCAATATCACAAAGCAAGTTTTGTGTAAGTCAAAGAAAAAGTACAGAACAAAACAGAACCCACCTTCAAACAGTCATTTCTAACCCTTGAAACAAGATGACATAAAAAACAACCCACATAAAATTAAAATAAAAGTTAAACCGCCTCTGCGCCACTCACAACATGACAGTAACTGTTCCATCCCTAGCTGCATATTTATGTTTTTTTTTTTTAATATAGAATCACACATCTCCAGAAGGAACAGAAAAAAGAGGAAAAGCTAAATGCTGAGAAACTTTTCATAACTCAAACATGAACAGCAGTGAGCTGAAGCAATAGCTTGCACTAAGGCCCCTGGCATTAAAATCACCTGTAGACACACTATATTGATCTACCATAGCTTTATCTTCTATAGGTAACAATTTGGAACTTCATATTTATGCCATAAATTTCATTTAGTTACCTAATTCTTCATCTACATTCAATTTTTCCATGAATATGGTAATTTTCAAAGCACAGAAGAATGAGACACCGCTATACTTTGTCTGTTCTTTTGAGTAGCTCTAATTCAACAATTGGTGGCCAGTAATTTGTGCAGCTGCACTCATATTGACCTCTACATATAGTCAAGGGCAAACTGGGGTATGTGCCAAATGACTACAAGGAGGAATATAAAGGATACCGAAGAGTCAAAGTTCTGTGCCAGCAGCCAGAAGTGAAATTGAAAGGTAGCAAGTTTCAAACTCATGAAATTTTTTTTCCCACAAAACTAGCCAGTAGAACTCATTGCCACATGTTTAATTGGTTTCAAAATGAGACTGGAGATTTGTATGTATAACAAGAATATCTAGCCTTAAAATCATAAGAATTAAAAAACTCAAATCAAAACAGGAGTTTTGCCTCAGTGCTATGTCAATTTCTAACTGGGGGGTGGGAGGAGGGGTAGAAATCTATAGTTTCCTCCTGCAACATTTCTTGCTCTCCTTTAAAGCAGCTGGTCTTGACTGTCATCAGTCAGGATACCTGACTAAATGGACAGGGTGTGTGCTGTTCAATTTTTTATGATAAAACACTAATTCTAGAATAATTATGGATTGGTTAATTTTCTATAAACTTGTTGCATCTATTTTGTCCTTCTTTGCTGCTGTAAATCTCTCTTAAAATTCAAAAAGAATTCAAGTTATTTTTAAATGGACTTGTTAAAATTACATTTGTAGAACCTGAAGCTTTCAACATGTCTTAAAGGGTATCTGAATACAGCCATTGCAAACTGAAAAATAGAGAGGATAAATGAGTTTCCCAAGAAAACACAAGTTGCTGGAAAAGTTGAAAGTAGACTTCAGGTATTCTGGCTTCAAGTCTACTAAGCCTACCTACATTATGATGCTTATATAATGATGCAGAAACAGGTATTTTGTATACATATTGACTAAAGGCAAGATCTGTAAAAGTGTCTATAGGCCCAGATGTTTACAGAATATTTAAGTGTTGTTCCACTCAGGACTGCAAGGCCTAAGTCCCTCTTTCAGAAGAAACTTGGGCATGTTGCCGAGAATCATCCGCCCCTCTGACTACTACCCCATGCTACTCCATCCATGTGGGAACCAGTGATACTGCAAGAGGTGACCCTCAGCAGATCAAAGGTGACTCTGGGAGCATGGGTGAAGGAGTTTGATACACAGGTGGTGTTCTCCTCGATCCTTCCAGTCAAGGGTAGGGGCCTGAGCAGAGACAGATGCATCCTGGAGGTGAATGCCTGGCTGAGAAGATGGTGTTACCAGGAGGGCTTTGGCTTCCTTGACCATGGGGTGCTGTTCCAGGAAGAAGGACTGCTAGGCGGAGATGGATTCCACCTATCGAGGAAGGGGAAAAGCATATTTGGACATAGACTGACTAACCTAGTGAGGAGGGCTTTAAACTAGGTTTGAAGGGGGGAGGTGACCAAACCCCACAGGTAAGTCACAATGAGGGAGACCTGGGGGGTGCTGGGACTGTAACATCAGGGATAAAAGAGAGACTAATCAGAACTGTGGGGGGGAGGGAGGAGTGGAAATCAAATCATTGTCTTAAGTGTCTTAATGAAGCCTTAATACCTGAGTGGGGAAGGAGGACACCAGGAGATAATGCAAGGAGGAAGATGCAACAGGAGAGATAATCGACACAGCAAAGTAGGGCAATCGGCCCGGCATTTTAGGTGCCTGTACACAAATGCAAGGAGTCTGGGAAACAAGCAGGAAGAATTGGTATTACTGGCACAGACAAGGAACTATGATGTAATTGGAATAACAGAGACATGGTGGGATAGCTTGCATGACTGGAGCACTGCCATGGATGGGTATAAATTGTTCAGGAAGGACAGGCAGGGAAGAAGAGGTGGAGGAGTAGCGCTATATGTAAAAGAGCTGTATGACTGCTCGGAGCTCCACTATGAAAGTGGAAACAAGCCGGTTGAAAGTCTGTGGATTAAGTTTAGAGGAGAGTGCAACAAGGAGGATGTCATGGTGGGTGTCTGCTATAGACCACCAGACAAGAAGGAGGAAGTGGATGAGGCATTCTATGGACAACTAGCAGAAGTTTCCAGATCGCAGGCCCTGGTTCTCATGGGGGATTTCAATTAACCTGATATCTTCTGGGAGGGCAATCCAGCAGTGCACAGGCAATCCAGGAAGTTTTTGGAGAGTGTTGAGGACAACTTCCTGGTACAAATGCTGGAAGAAACAACTAGGGCCTTACGCCTCTCAACCTGCTGCACACAAACAGAGAAGAATTGATCGGGGAACTAGAAGTGAATGGCAACCTGGGCAGCAGTAACCATGAGATGGGAGAATTCAGGATTGTGGTCAAAGAATCATGCACATCATCCATGTGCATGATATCCTGCTCCTTCTCTGTATTGGCAATACCTCCCAACTTGGTATCATCCACAAACTTTATTAGCAAAAAAAACCAAAGAGTACTGTGGCACTTTTAAAGACTAACAAATTTATTTATTGCATGAGCCTTTTTAGGAGAACATCCCAAGTACCTGACAAAGTGGGATTTTCTCCCACAAAAGCACATGTGATTAAAAAAAAATTGGTTAAAATTAGTTAGTCTTTAAAAGTGCCACAGGACTCCTTGTTTGTTTTGCTGAACTAGACTAACACAGCTACTCCTTTGAAACTTCATTAGCACAATCCCACTTTTTCTGCCAAAGTCAGTAATAAAAAGATTAAATAAGATTGGTCCCAGGACCAATCCCTGAAGAACTCCACTAGTAACCTCCCTTCAGCCACACAGTTCACCTTCGGTATGACCCTTTGTAATCCCCCCCTTTAACCAGTTCCTTATCCACCTTTCAATTTTCATATTAATCCCCATCTTTTCCAATGTAAGTAATACTTCACCATGCAGAACCATATCAAATGAGTTACTGAAATCTAGGTAAATTAGATCCATTGTATTCCTTTCATCTAAAAAAAAAAAAAATCTCATCTTCTCCAAAAAGGTTATCAGGTTGGTCTGACATGATCTACCTTTTATAAAACCATGTTATATTTTAATCCCAAATACCATTAATCTCAACGTCTTTAACTACTTTCTCTTTCATTTTTTTTCCCCAAGACCTTGCATGCTACTGAGGCCAAACTAACAGGCCTGTAGTTACCCAGATCACGTTTTTTCTCTTTCTTAGAAATAGGAACTATGTTGGAAAGTCACCAGTCATATGGTACAGCCCCTGAATATACAGACTCTTTAAAAATCCTTGCTAATGGGCTTGCAATTTCAAGTGCCATCTCCTTTAATATTCATAGAAGGAGATTATCCGCCCTGCCCCTCCGGCCCCTCGATTTAGTCTCATTAAACTGTTCAAGTTTGGTTCTACCTCAGATGTGGTAACTTCCACCTCCATATCCTCAATCCCATTGACCACTTTACCGCTATCTTCAAGCTCATCACTAGCCTCATTTAAAAAAAAGAAGCAAAGTATTAATTTTGATATTCAGCCATGCCCAGATTGTCCTTAACCTCTACCATATCTTTAGTGATTAGTGGTCCCACTTATTCTTTCTTCATTTTCTTCCTATTTATATGGCTATAGAACCTTTTTGCTATTTGTTTTAGTTCTCTTTGGCATTTCTCACTTTAATCCTACATGTTCTGATCTCCAGGAAGTAGCTTTCCATGCTGATCTCTCCCATCATCCACTCTTTGTAGGCTTTCTGCTTTCCTTTAATCACCTGTCCTATATGCTTGCTCATCTAGCTTGGTCTACAACATTTGTCTAGGAATTTTTCCTCTCCCTTGAGATGCAGGCTTCATATAGTGCCTGCAACTTTGACTTGAAAGTAATTCTAAGCCTCCTCCACAACTTTATATCCATGAGTTCCTTCAGTCCAGTCCATTTACCCAACTAATTCCCTTAATTTTTTAAGTTAGTCCTTTTGAAGTCAAAGACACTAGTCACTGATCTATTTTTGTTATTTTTGTTTTTTTAGTTAGAACTGAATTAGCTCATAGTTGCTTGAACCAAGATTGTCCCGTACAAGCAGTTCTTCTATGAGGCCTTCACTATTCATTAGTACCAAATCTAAAATGGTATCCCCTCTTGTTGGTTCAGTAATTATTTGGTGACAGAATCTGTCAGCTATCATATCCAGGAAAATTTGGCTGTATTATTACTACTAGCACTTGTTTTCCAGTCTATACCTCACAGGGATGCGGTAAACATAAAGTCAGCAAAGTTTTAAAGCACACAAAGAGCCATGTAATAAACTAACTGGACACATGTATAATAATAGTAATAATCAGAAACAAAGCTCTGAGTTCAGATGGAGAACATTGCCATCAATCGGAGCTGTGCAGATTTAAAGGAAGATTTTGGCACATTATGGGATGTACAATATTATATGTATTAACATTTGGCCCATTTTCATTAACATTTACATGACAAAATTTTTGTGTGCCAAAATTTCTTTGAGATGCACTCTTGTAGTATGAACTGCCTATAGTCATAAGAAATATTCTTTTTCTGACAAAAATCCTTGAACTGCAGCTGCTAAGCAAATTAAGAAAAGTGGCAACAACAATCTACCCTGCAAAAAGAGGGAAACACATTCCATTCACTGAAGTGTTGAGAAACAGACATGAGCAGGAAATATTGTACACATCAGGACATTTGTAATAGCAGCTATCAGACAGAAACTGTGCTGTTGCGTGCGTCACTTCATCCTAGTGAAAAACAAAGGCATAGGGTCTGACTCAGGTCCACTGATACCATCGAGCTGGTGGGTCAAGCAAAAGTAATTCTGTAAGGAGCAGGAATACACTAGCCAGTTTCAATACCTGCTCCAACAGGTGGTCTATCACTGGGTGACCCTTGATTTCATCAACTTTTTTTTTTTGTTCCTTGTTCTCTACTACCCATTTTTGTGCTTCATATCACCTCTTCTTTATTATTGATTAGTTGGCTCCCTCTCTCCTCCCAGATTGCTTACTGTTTGGGTGTCCCTACTATGCTCTCTGTGGCAGCCATGGAGAGTGAAAGTAAATACATTTTTTAAAAAACGGTAATCTTGTGATGATAGAATGAGAAGAAAGTAATGTCACATATACTAGGCTTTTATTATACCAAGGATAACACACACCATACAATATCCCATTATGCACTGATGGCCATATGTTGTAGAGGAAGTCTAAAAAGGCATATAAATTTCAAAGCTATCAAATCAACAGCACAATAGAAAGGGTATTGCCTCCCACCACGTCTGTTGGTGAAGGAGGAGATGAGGCACTGATTAGTTTCTCTCATTTTGATGGCACATAGGACTACTTAAAAAAAAGTTGGTGACTCTGTAGGGTAGGAGTGGAACAGTTTGCGTCATGCTGGAGATATGGCACAGGCAGATATATTTCATCTTTATTGCAGATGGGATACATTTTTATATCATGGCATTTCAAGGGGCTAGAAATTAGTATCTGGAGGTGGGTTCTGTTAAGTGCTAAATTTTTCTTTTAATCATGCTGTACTGCCTTTTTTGTGGCATTGGGATTTTGATATCCAGGGAGAAATCTTCTTAAAAAATAGCAGCTCAGCTGGCTGCTTCTCAACAAGTAAAGAACTCTGCACTGAGAGAAAGATCATTAGGCCATTTGTTGGGAAGAAGACCCATTCTACAATGGAGTGAGGATGTACCAATGTGAGTATGGAGATGATGGGCTGTGCGCGAACTACAGCTGAACAAACTGTTTTGCTGAAACTGAGTGTGAAAGTTTGTCTGAGGGATCTGAGTGGGGTGTTTTTGTTTTTTCCAAACTAGAAGGTAATGAAAACAAATTTCCATAGAAAGAAAAGCTTTTCAGTTCAACAACCACAGCAACTTGGGTGGATCATAGAATCATAGAATAATAGGGTTGGAAGGGACCTCACGAGGTCATCTAGTCCAACCCCTTGCTAAAAAGCAGGACCACTCCCACTAAATTACCCCAGCCAGGGTTTTGTCTAACCGAGCCTTAAAAATCTCCAAAGATGGAGATTCTACCACCTCCCTAGATAGCCCATTCCAATGCTTCACCACCCTCCTAGTGAGAAAGTTTTTCCTAATATCCAACCTTGACCTCCCCAGCTGTAATTTGAAACCATTGCTCCTTGTTCTGTCCTCTGTTACCCTCGAGAACAGCCTAGCTCCCTCCTCTTTGGAGTAACCCTTCAAGTAGTTGAAGGTTGCTATCAAATCTCCCCTCAGTCTTCTCTTCTGTAGACTAAATAAGCCTAGTTCCTTCAGTCTCTCCTCATAAATCATGTGCACCAGCCCCCTAATCATTTTTGTTGCCCTCCGCTGGACTCTTTCTAATTTGTCCACATCCTTCTGTAGTGGGGAGCCCAAAACTGGACACAGTATTCCAGATGTGGCCTGACCAGTGTCGAATAGAGGGGAATTATCACATCCCTCGATCTGCTGGCAATACTCCTCTTGCCCTTTCAACCTGAAGGTTACTCATTTTACAAACCTATTCAATACTGAGAGTGCAAATTACTGCACATCTTAGAACAATTTTCTGGCAAACTTGCATCTGACCTTTAACATTTATCACTGGTGATCTTATAGTCTCCTAGTCAAGGAAAGCCAGACACCATATGCCATGTCACTTTGATTTACAGCTCCAATAACCTGACTTGCATGCATTTCTTGAGATTAGGTCTAGAAGGTTTATCATCAGCCACACAGTGAAGCCTTGGATTATTCAACCTAATAACGCATAAATATGTCAGGACGGGACCATCATTTTCCTCTGGGGAAAAAAAATGAATAATCACCCAAGTATCACTTAAAATATCTGCCAATGAGTCATGCACAAGTTTCTTCGAAGGTGTTGTTCCACCTCAGCTGAACTTTGTGCCACTAATCCCAATGTTTCCCCATTTCATTATGAAATTCAACATCCAGTGAAAACTACTTTTAATTCGAGAGCCAATAATTATACTGTTTGTTATATTACTCCTATTAAACTCATATTCAATAATGCATTTAAATGAAAAATTGCCTTTCCTGCACATCATTGGATTGAGTTATGTTAGTATTAGCTTTATTTCAATATTTAATGCAATAATTACATAATAATAAACCAGCAATAGTTATCCCTGTCAGAAAAAGGGAAAAAAATAGAAAACTCCTAACTCTTTTCTTGTTATAATTGGTGTTGGAACATAACTTGGCATTGTACATGTTCCTAATGGAACAGTCTTCCTGAGCTGGTCCAACTAAGTTTCATGCTTCCTGCCCTCTCCTCCTCCCCCCGCCCGTCCCCGAAGATGGAACCCTGCCTTGACACCTTGTTTGTAGAGTAATTTGGGATTGGATATATACCTTTATTAAAAATTCCAAACAACAAAAACACTAGGATGCAACCAATCATTAGCAGGAAACCTTACATTTTCCTTTTTTCTACTCTGTTTTGTCTTGGCTAGAACACCAACTCTTCAGGGTGGAGAATATACCTTTTGTCTGGAAAGTAGTTTGCCTATTTGGGGCACTAATGGACATAAAAAATAAAACAATAATGGTATATTGCCAGAAATGGTATACACCACTGAGAAATGCAAGAGCTACCAATTGCCTCTTCATTTTCTCATTTTAGCATATAATGAAATACCAGCCACCTGATAAACATTTTGTTTCTGATAAGTCACTTATTGATTGGTATATAATTCATATATAGTTCATAGTGGTACTCCCTTTTTTTAAATTTTGTATAGTGGCAGATATAATTTTCAATGTCTGCTTCATCCTTATCCTAACAAACTTAAAAAATCTCTCTTCAAAGCTCATTTTAATACCATAAAAACAAATGTAATTCAAATTAATTGATTAAAGTATCCTGAGTTTTTATAATTAAATAAGTATATCATATTATGCTAGCATAAATACTACATTAATTACCTTCAACACTCTAAAATAAATCTGCTTATTAATGCAATTTCTGAAACAAAAATGGAGCAGAATGCTTTTCGTACATTTTAGTGAACAGACATTTCTAGGCTTTGTACACTAGGTGGCACTTATTCTCTCATTTCTTTCATGGGACTAGTACGGTGTGACCGTATATACACTTTTCTTCAGTGTCTGAACTTTAGCAGCTATAAGTCTTTTCCTGTTTGCTTGTAGTCAACTCTGAGTAAATTTATCTGGATATTCTCTTTGAACAAATTCAAATACTGTGATTCTAATCTATATGAAATAGCTCTGCAATAGTTTAACTGTAGAAAGAAAATTTCAGACCAAATCCTCAGCTGGAGTAAAACTACATCGCTATCTGGAAATCAATGTTGAACTTACATCAGCTGAGAATCTTATCCTTATTTTTCACTATTTATGTATTTATTATCAGCATGACAGTTAAACTGGTTGAAAATGACAGTAAAAAAGATTTCATTTCAATTATCTTAAAATCGAGTCTTTACGTACATTCAAGTAGAATACTATGCACAGAAAGTAAAGCATTATTCAAACCAAAGAGTGCCCAGGTTGAGTAAGGGGGAAAAAAACATTGTGCTAAGAAATAATACATATGTAACATTTCAAAACTTATACTTTGCAAGACCTATAAGCAAACAGGCATAGCATTATGCCTTTGAGGGTCTATACCAAGATATATATGATGATAGATATACTATGAGTCTATGATATTTTTCTGACATTTTCTACTAAAAATTTAACATGATCCTCTCTCTCTCTCTCTCTCTCTCTCTCTCTCTCTCTCTCTCTCTCTCTCTCTCACACACACACACACACACACACCCCCCCCCCCCCCTTTTTTTTTTCATACATCAAGTATAAATTAGATTGCTGCCAGGGATGGATTAACCAATTCTATTCAAATAGGAATTTAAAAAACTTTATTCATTCCTTGAATAAAAAATTGCAAAAAGGGTTTCCCTTACTATTAAAAAAAAATCACTTGCAGTAAGTGGTCTTCTTGTGGTAATAGGTAGCTATGCATTGCAAAAGCCTAGTCCTTAATCCCTTCAGCCTCAGGCATTCTCCAGATGGCCTGGAAACCTGGTTCTTCTACCTACTTTCACTCCAGAACAAGTTCTTGTACATCCCTTCAAAGGTTCCATGGAATTCCTCACTTTACAGTAGTAAGAATTCTACACAAGTAATCAGGGTGCCCGTAAAACAGTGAAAGAATGTAAGAGCTCTTCCCCCCTGCCTGCATTCCTGTATTATTAGGCTACTTTCTCCTTTGTTCCTATTGGTCAGATATGGTTTTGTAGTGTCTGAAGTGTAGATACAGATTTAAGGAACTGATGATTCAGTGCTGTGTTAAAAGAGGGACTCCCTGTAGAATAGAAGCAAGGTTATGCAGTCTTTTCATGTAGACCCATTGTCGTCTGGCACACATAGCCCATGGGAAGGTGCTGACCTATTTGTGAGCAGGCACAATGCCACCCAAACAGACCGGTAAAAATGTAGGCAGCCAAAAGACCATGTTTGTACGTCACGCATGGTTGCTGAGGGCATGATTCCTAGCTGAGAACATTGGAAAAGTTATTTAGCACTTATGCTCCTGTCATTAAAAGGAACGTGCCACCATTAATTCAGTTTTGAGTTCAACTACTTTTAGAAATTAGTTCCATTCCATACCTGTGCATAGTTAGATTGTGGTTATGTTGGATTGCATAGATTTCTGGAAAAAGACTGAGATGAATATTAAACAGAGAGAGACAGAAGGGCATGGATGGTTGTATGATTACAGAAATGACTAAGTTCTAATCATGACTCTCCCAATGACTCCATAAGTGTTGGTGGGCAACTCACAACCACTGTTTCAGTTTCTCCCTCTTAAAATGGGGATAGTTGCCAGTGCGTACTTACCTACTTCCAAGGAGTATTGTGGCCACCGGCTGGATGTTTGTAAAACATTTGGAAAATTAAGTGATTGATATTATTATTAGTGTCTACATCATTTAATCTCCTTATGGGATGAGCCTGTATAATATGTGAAAACCACCTATTGTAGTTCTGAAGAATTTCACTGGAAGAGACCAACATATTCTTGGGATTAAGAATGAAGGGAATTTTATCTTTGTTTATATTAAAACAAAGAATCCGCCATCAGAAGTACAGAATTACAAAAGCTTCCATTTTGCCTTTTACAATACTGAACATTTCATTGATTTGCATTATAAGTAGCATACAAGCTATAGATGAGTGGGTTTAACAAATGATTTCAGAATGTCAAGATTAATAACAGTCACTATTTATATAGAACTCTCTGCTAAAACTGTTTCAGAAACAAATATAAAAGATATATGTCATGAATACATTTTTGTAAATCTAGGTACATGTTAAGAAGAAAAGTTTTAATTAGTACTGTAATGTGACAATTATTAGGGATATTTAATATTAATGTCAAATGTTAATTTCTTAAGTACTATTTTCTTTATAGGACAAGCATACCATTTATATCATAAAATTTATAGCCAAAATTTTTAACTTGGACACATATTGTTACACAACTAAGTCTAGAATTAGCCACCTAAATACAAGTTGCTTAAGCCTAAATTTTCCAAAATGTGTGATTTTGGATGCCCCACATAATAAATCTTTTATGGCTTGATTTTCTGAGGGAAGTTGCTTGGCACTTTCTGAAAAATCAGACTCCTTTTAGATTGTCTCAAAATTTGAGGCATTCAAAAATCACATTAATTGTCAGTTTAGTAGCATCTTATTCTATATGTAGTCATGTAGACTTGAATGGGACTTCATGTTAAACAATACCTTGTTCCATGAGAGTATCAGAATCTAGTGCATACTTTTTTTTAGCATACTAGAAGATTTTAAATGATAGATATTAGAAGATTGCCACATCTGTTGATAAACGAATTCTTTATCAATTAGCAACTTAAATGCAAGCATATTATCCAAATCAGTTACGTGTGCTGAGGTTACATTTATTTAAAATTTTTTGAATTGTATGAGGACAAGAGCAGGTATACAGTCTTTCTCCAGACCTATTACAAACCACACACTTTTTAGGTAAATACTGTGGTAGCCAGTAATATAAAAGTCCATTAAAAGTTAAATTTCAGTAAAATATTGTATTGGACTTTTAAATAAGGATTGTGTGCTTTACATGGCCTAAAAAGCCATTTGTGACCTAACCAATAATGCTCTCTACGTTTAGTAAAGCTTAACTAATGTAATTCACTTACTCTACATTGCACAGTAGAAGCACTGAAGAGAAAAAAAAGTCATACATCATTGTGCAACTTGGTTCCCATTTCAATTATAGGAATACAATTCCGATACAGGAAGAAAACATCCAATAAAAATACAGTGAATTGGATGAGATGTATTTATTATCCAGTTCAGAAAAGTTATATGGAAGCAAAGCAGCAATAAGCTTTTATGGTTGTTTAAATGTCAAAACACAAAAGAAATAATCTAACCAGTTATACTGAGGATTGCCCTGCAATGGTAATAGCCACTGTTCTACTTGCGCAATTTTCCACTTAAAACAATGGAACTTCCACACAGAGAAGAGAGCACTATATAGCCATTGTTGTGCAGTTTAAACCATATAGTAAGAAATGTTACTAGACATTTCTAAGGATTCATTAAAGGTAACCTACATAGAACAAGTGCAAATGCAGTTCCTATGCTCTCCTTACGTACACTGCTCCCTTATGGCACCTCCCAACTGTGCCCATTCTGAAAGAGAGAGGCTGTAAAAGGCAGAGCATTTGCTCTCCCTCCCCCATTTCAATGAATAGTGGCCTACTCCTCTTAAAGCATGGTGCAGGTATATGCACTTCCTCTGCTTTATGGATAGCTCCTATTGTCCCTGCCTAAGACACAATACATCCTGCACCAATCCTTGGGGCAGTATATGCATGTGCTGTCCCATAGGTTGGGCCTATAACCCACAAGCAGTCTTATCTTCTGTTTATAAGTATGTGCTATCAAACTTTAGGAATGCAACTGTTGCTGAATGTTACTATTTGTAATTTGTATTCATTCTCCTTTCCTGGGGTAATAAATTTTAAGAAAGTTTTAAAAGTCTTTATGTTGATTTAAAAAGCAAGGTATAACCAATATATAATTCAGAATGTTCAAGAGTCCTTTACAAGTAAAAAATAGAAATAAGAATATAAACGAAGTCACCTAAGGTTTTCTAGAAGAGCATTAGAATATTTCATAGTTTGGAATTTACTTTTAGTAACACTGGCTTGGTCTGGACTTTCACCTACCACTTTAACTGATAATTGCAGTTATCGGCAGGCTTCAAGCAATTCTTGGGGGGGGGGGGGGGGGGGGGGGGGGGTAGTTTAGAAATAGCTGATTTTTGCTAAAAATCATTATAGACCTTTCTCAAATAATTTAAGATTATTTACATTAAATTATGTGCTTCTGAAAAATATAACAGAGATCCCCATTAAAGTATATTTATGCATAGATCCAGATTCTATAAGTTCATAATAGACAGTCATGTGCCAATAGAAGTGAATTTTTATTTCCATTAAAAAAAATAAAAGGTGTACCCAACTCCTACTGGGAAGCTCAATGCAGGGAAATAGATGACTCTTGAGGTCTTCTCTAGTTCACTAAAAATATAAAACTTTCTCTTTGTTTCTTAAATGAACATTCAAATGATGATTTTGAAGTGTAATTTAAGTCATGCCATTGTCTTGAATAATGCAAAAACTTATTATCAAGTGATGTTATTAGCCTGATAGGGAGCCAATGCTTTACTATATCAAACAGATATGTTACTTGGACTCTATCACTCATCCTAGGAGAACAAACTTCCTGGGGAAAATAAAAATTTAAAAAATATGCAATTCATCAATTTAATTAATTAGTTTTATAATTTTAAAATTGTGATTAAAACCTCTGGTCTCATTCTTTGGCTTTGGAGCACATGAAGATCTAATGTACTTGCAGAACAACTCAGGGTGGAGCTACAAAGGTGGCCTTAGGCCATATCTCCATTTCCTCATATTCTGGTACTGCTATGTGACTGCTTGGTTTCCTGTTCTGCTAAAGACTGCTCTAACTTGTCCAAGCTGCCAGCACCCCAGGGGATGGTTAGAGAAGTTAGGGGTCACCACAGGGAGGCAGAGGAACCATTAAACAAATTCTATGACATACAAGGATCCTCTTATGATGGGTGATCTTCAAGGGGTCAGCTACGGGACAGCTTCCCACCATTGCAGTGACACAAAGTTCAGGGAATAGTCTGGGTAGTGAATCAGATCACCTAGACTTAAATCAATCCATCCTTTTCTCAACATTGTGAGTGTGGCTTAGGTGATAAATGTGCCTATGGATGTAGCTGACCTGGGATCATTACTGTAAATATGTAAAAAATATTCAGATAAGATTCTAAATTTAGGTGGCCTTCTTCAAACCTCTAGTGGTTTATGGTCATTAGTGTTTCTTGTGTTAGTTGGTAAACATTAATATTAATTTATGTGCATATTTGATTTTCATGCACATCTGTTCACACATTTAAACTCTGTCCATACACTGTGAAAACTATAACTATAACTGTCTTAAAAACCAACCAACCAACCAACCAACCAACCAACCACTAAGACCCTTCTTATCCAAACCAAAAGCTATGGTAGGTTTACGTTTTAAAACTGCATTTCTTGTAACTGAATAGTACTTTTAGGTATTATCAAACAAGCTTTGCAATAGAGAATTTAAATCTTTGCAAAACTGGCACTTTTTAAGACATACAAAAGAGGTCATCTGAACTATGGATGCAATAAAATTAGGTGGGTTTTTTTGTTTGCTTTTTTTTTTTAATCATTTCAGCAAATCTGCTTCTGTAAGCCTTGAAAAGACAACATGATGATTTTTTTTTAAAGAAGAACCACAAAACCAAAAACCACAGAAAATATTTTCTTAAATAAAAATTAACTGTTTTTACAACGGGGTATAAATGATGGATATTTTAAAGATGAGTTAGGTACCCAGTTCCATTCAATGGAAACTGGGTGCTTAAGATCCATTTGTCTTTGAAAACCTCTCCCAAAATCTTTGCTTTAAACTAAACTAATGGAAGAACAGAATGAAAGCTTTAACCTAGTATTTTAGTTCTCTTAAACGAGCTTTCAAAAGCTGATCAGTCGGATACAAACAGGACTTGAGAAACTTCAGATACCTACTAGCTGGATGTCTTGATCTCCTAGGGAAAAAAAACTGATAGAAAAGATTAAAAAGGGTCAGATATATGGCTAATGCCTTGCAAAGCCCATCCCCAACGCCAACTGCTGGGAGATGGGAGGATGTTGGAACACCTACCAAAGCACTATCTCTGAATGGGGGTTGGGTGATCCATCTTTCATCTCTGGTTCAGGTTAGCATGTTCTGATAAACTTGAAGCTATGCCCCTACACCGTGTGGCTTCTGGCAGGCTAAAATAATGCTCTTTTTTATATGCTCCTCTCCCAACAAACCTACAAGGAAGGGGAATGTTCTCTCTTATTCTGCCTTTACTCATAATCTTGAACTGTTGTGAGGTGAGGAAAGAGAGGGAACTTCTCTGCTACTCTATGGCTTTTTCAACCTCTTAGCTGTTACATGCGTCTCTGTGTCAACCGAGAGGCAATAAGTGGGTGCTGAACTCCAACTCCTCCCACCTCTGTTTTTGGATCCTCCTCCATGAACAGCTCTTGTGGAGTTCATAGTTTTTCCAAAAAGGAGAGCTAAATTGACATTGCTTGTCAGTTTCTCTGCTTTCCAGAGACTTCTGAACATAGCTAGATGAATAATTAATTTTTAAAAACCTGTCAAATTTCACATTTTTCCCAACTGCTTTTGTCAAATGTATTTGTCATGTAAGATGAGTCACCAAATAATTTCAAAGAGTAATTCTCATCCTTTATATTGTTTGCAAGCAGGTTGTTGGGAGTAACTGACCTTCAAGTTGTTTGAATCAGACACAGATTACATAGTACATTTCTATTCCCTTTTTTTGGTTAACGACAATTCTCTAAATTAGGTTTTTGGTACGAATACTCACAAATGAGAAATTTACTTTAATCTGAAATGTATTATGTGGATGAACATTCATGGCATGTAATTTGTTTTCTAGACTATTTGTTAAAGGTGAACATAAGAGATGAGCACAATGAAATCAAATCTGAATAAAAACATTTTCAGAAAGCTTTTGAAATATTTTTCCTAGTTCTACTTGTGAACAACAGTAGCAGCAAAGTTACCAGAGACTTGTTAATTTCACTGACGCTGCTTGAAGAGACTATGTGTTGCTGCAGAGAAATGGGAATTCTCTCTCTGAAGACACAGGAAGAGAACAGTGCTTCAATTCAAATTTAGAACATTACCCTTACTAGAAATACTGTTTTAATGAAAACTGATTTTTTTTTATAATCATATCTTAGATCCTTTAGTTTGCCAGATAAAGTTTTCCAGTAGTAGATAGGTGGGCATATTTTTCTAGCACTAATATAAAATATCACTATTTAAGATGGCTACTGTAAATTCTATTACAAAATTTTAACTTATCTATTTGTCACTTATGAAGGAAAGTGGCTTGTAAACAAAGAAACAAAGGAATAATCGAGAAACACCCTAATTCCTCAAAGAGCTATGTAATTTCTTTTAGTATCACTATAGCTTTCCGCTGAATTAATCAGGATGTAATTACCTCAAACATTCATCGATTCACCTTTGATCTGTCTGATGAAAGAAGTCACAATATGACACATTATACACATGAATTAAACTCAAATTAATGCTGAAAAGCTTGCTATGTAAAATGACCACACAAGAAAATATTTATTCTTAACACTCAAACTTCATTGGGATTCAGAGTCCTAATCCGCAGATCCTGATTTTTCCTGCAACTTCTGAAAGTGATCCAACCATTTCTTACAGCCCTCCAAAATTTTCCCAGCCAGACCTCCCTCTTCTGCTACCTATTTCTTTCCAATATTCTGAGTCCAACTCTCATCAATTCAAATCAAAACGACCAGCCTCCTTTCCCACCACACATTTAGTGCTAGCTTCCCTTCCTCCTGTTCTGATTAGATCCCAGAACAAGACATACATCACCAGCAGAGGATCTGATATCTCTGACTGCCCTGAAACTCCTCTTTGAAAACACTGGACAAGTGCCCCTTCAATCTATTTTAACCTTCAACTCCAATTAACATTCCATATGAATTTTTTTATGTGATCCATGAAAAACACCACGTCAGAAGCCAGACACAAGCCTAAATGGAATGGTGGGTGATAAGTCATAAGTACAGTGGTGCTCCTAAATACCTCAATGGTGACAAGTCCCACTTAAAGTTGCACATCTTTTTTCATTGCATACATTGCATTAGAAGATTCAAACAGGTCCTATGTGAGATAACTGTGATGCTGTCATCTATAATTATCTGAGGATGTGGGAACTGGACTCATGTAAAAGGGTGAACACAAGAATACTCAAAGGAGAGTGGCTGGACATATTAGAACACACCAGTAAACCCCCGATTCTCTAAAGAATCAAAAATTGAAAAATGGTAATCACCGCTGGGTGGGAGGGAGGGCGGGCAGCCGTGCGCGCGAGCTATCTAATCCACAGGCTTATGCACGTGGATTCAGCTGCTGCGCGCGCACAACTGTGTCAGTTATATACGTGCGCAGGAGCTGCATCCACGTCCCGCCGTGCATATATACAACTGTGGTTTAGTTATATAGATGGACTGGATCCCCACGTGGGCAGCGGCCGAAGAATCAGCCCCTCCATTCCAGCTGCAGGATCCATCCCTGGTACAGAGGACCCAGCTGGATGGAGGGGGCGGGGGGGAGGAAGGCAGGTCCTAGGCGGTGGTTGGAGCCATAAGAGCAATCAAGCCGCCTTCTCTTGGCTCGACAGCGCTGTCGGGGATTCTCTGTCCTGGCTCCAGGTCAGACCATGTGGGAGCTGCTCTGTGCAGCCACCGCGGAGAGCCAGTGAGTAGCACGCTTTCACCGGGCCCTGGGGACT